>JBBPDB010105025.1:0-21916 GCA_037974465.1 Brachypetersius altus
TATATCATGTGCCATCAATGACCGCTAGAGTCCGCTATTGGTTAATTTTGTATTTAGGTTTTATCATGGAGGGTATGGGGTTCTTGATTAGTTACAGCTGGCTTTTGTTTGAGTTAAGTGTTTGTGTTGTGTGATTGGGTTTTGGGGTTTCACTTTGTGTATATACAGGGGTTTATGTTCTGTTTTAGTTGTGGGTCAACTGATCACAATATGCCTTGAGTTACTCCGGACTTATAGTTCTTGAGTCTGGCTCACATGCCAGTTTGTATTTTGGAAAATAAAGAATGATGGACTTCAACTTCCCTTGGTGGCTGTGTGCCTGCCCTGAGGGCCTAGAGAAGGATGCCCGACGTGACAGTTTGACTTATAGTGTTAACAATGTTAGCCACATAGCTTCAGCGCTGGATTTAAGAGGCCAACGTTGGACTCCAGACATGTCTTGGCTAATCAACTACACCCGGGCTCAGCAGTTGATTTTTCTGCAAATTATTTCTTTAATGACTCTTAAGTGTGTAATGACTTAAGTTTGCCATAGCATCATGCTAATATTAGTATGTTACTTGTTAAAAGCTTCATTGCTAAAAGTTATGGCTGAAATTGTGCACAGTTCATTTTCACTGAACCATCCCTTTAACCCTCCAGTGCATAGCATCAAGCAGTTACACTACTTTTCACTGAAGAGTAACGTCAAACTAGAGTCATCTGGGATGTTCAACACTGCAGGGTAATGGGGATTCTGGATTACGGTAGATAGGCTGTCATCTTTACACTCAAAGTTTTATTTTTATACTTTTAAACATCTGAAAGTCTGTCAGTAACTAAATCACACTCAATTCGGGCTGCGTCCCAACAGCTATTGTACCAACTGATGGATGGAGCAGTGTGCAGGACACTCAAGAGCACAACACATACAACCAAGAGACACGCACTTGCTGTTTAATGCTATAAAGCAAATCTTTAAGCCTTACATTTTACACAACTGTTTTGGTACCTGACACCCGTCAGCAAACGACCCAGCAGAGCTGTTGTTTATGCACCTTTATAAACTGTCTTCATCGTTATTCCCTTATTCATTCATTACTACTATGGCACTGTATCCATAACAACCACAGCTCATGCTGTTGTACAGCAAACATGATCATGTCATACCAGCAATGAGATGAACATCGCTCCACACGTGAGGATATATATAGAAAATTAACATCTTCTTTTTATAAAATAGACTTCAACATCAAAGAGACATCAGGTGGTTGCTGTCTGTTTCACCACCAGCCAGAATTGCTGCTCTGCAATCAGGCAACACAACTAGAGTGAATACAATAACAGTTTACAACGCAAAGTAATGAATAGAATTTTAGTGTAAAACAAGCAGATAAAATCTCCAACACCAGAGAGTTTCATCAATAAACGGTTTGACATGAATCGCAGAAGAATTCTAAAATAATGTAAATTTTTTTCTTGAAGTCCAGCAGTTGCTGTCAACGCTCAAGCCGATCTATTTCTGTTTTGGGAGAATCCGATTAAATTCCCTGTAATACTGTTGAATAATGAGATTTCCTGAAACAGAGCATCCGCTGGCCCAGCATAAGCCGGGCGGCATAATGTGAGAAGGAGAACATGACCTCTCGCTAATCCGTAAGCACGAGGGACGCGCTGGAGTCACGGTGGCATAGTGAGGTCAAGACAAACATGATACTCCACTCCAAAGTTTAGACCCACCTGACCAGCCGCCCTTCATAATCTCAGAAATTTACTGATCCAAAACGTGAAATGCAGTGAAGTGGAGGCAAAGTCCAGTGTGTTCAATCACATACACAATCTCCTCATGAAGGTCCTTGAGAAAACCTGAGTGTGTAAAGCTGCATCAACACAAATGGGGGTTTAGGGTGGGTAACCTCAATTTTATAGGTTTTACCCAAATTCTATACTGTATGCTCCCTAGAAATTTTAAAGGTTTACAAAACTCCACAGATTTACTCTGGCAGTTTACAGTATGCAGGCAATTTTTCAATCATTGTTAAGTTTCATATGTGTGTCACGGACATCACGGCGGTTGCCAAGATGCCGTGATTTACCCCAATGACTACAGGCAGGCAAGCAGGCATCCATAACTGTGATCTCTTTATTAACAAACATAAACAAACAAGGCCTGGCTCGAGGGAATGTGATGTCTAAACAAGGCGATGGACCGACAACCACGGTCCACATAACTGGAACTTAAATACATGGAATGACACAGACAGAAACCAATGACAAGACACAATCCCTTAAACTAAACACAGGACAGCTAAAAACGAGATACACGACACAAACATGCACAAAAATTCAAAATAAAAGCCCTCAAAACAAAACCAAAACAGTGGCCCCTACTGGCCACTGGTCGAGACATGACAATGTGCTATTTTAAATTACAATCAGTCATCAGCCTTTATTGTGGACAACAACAACAACAACAATGATAATAATAATAATAATTATGAAAGCACCCAGCTTTTATGGAACACATGGCTACATTATATCTTTTTCCATTATTATACTACACTCATTTATATGGTAACACTGTACCCATTTCTATGGTCATGACACATCTATTCAGCCATATACATTATATCTGTCTGCATGGTTACATTTCACACATTGTTTATGCCCTTAAGCTTGAAGACATTTTTCTTTAATACCTGAAAAGCCAGACTTCTTATTTTCAAATTCTGATTTCTGATTTCTGACGAGACAAAGAAAAGACTGGTGTGAACAGTCTCTGAGTGTTGAACTGTGGTTAATGTGGGGTCTTTTGCAATGTTAGATGCATTTTTTAGAGCAGGTGTAATCCAGCATCATGTTCAGAGACGGTTTTCCATCTAAAAAGTTTTGTAGATTAAGAAAAAAGCTCTCTGTGATATTAAACCTCTTAAAAAAGCGTATGTTTTTCTGGAAATCTGCAGCATACACAGCAAGACACTTAACCAGTTATTAGCATCACATAATATACAACACTCTTGTTAGCTGCAGTATTCAGGATTTCCTCAGATCCCATCAAATCAGAATCAGATCTGGATGAATGTCTTGATTCAAAACATCAGAACATCCCTTTCACAGCTGTGATCAGAGGAACCTTTCCATGAATACACAGGAACCTTGCTGTTCCTGTGTACCTGAACTGTACTGTGATGGTACAGAAGATGCTGCATAATTTGATTTTCCAGTGTATCTCAGCCTGATACAATTCTCTCCCCACAGTTTATGGCTGACTATTGTTCCAAAACCATGCCCATGGAGTTGAACCAGTTTAATGAATTCTTGAAAAAAATATGCAGGTTAAAAAGTGTATGTAGGGTTAACCAAATTAGTTATCAGCCACATATTATCCACATTTTTACTCCATATTCTATCTATTACACAGGACTCCATGTTTTACCCCAGTGAACAGTTTTTTTTTTTTTTTAATCTCTTTTTGTCTCTGCATCGCTCAACTAAACATGCAGAGAATAAAATAAAAGCCATATAACAAGATTATAGAAAATAAAAGACCACAATATAACAAGCAGCACTGACAGAAAAAACCTTCTGCTCATTCAACTCCATGAACATGATTTTGGGACACTGACCGGCCACCTGTGGGGGAGAGTATTGTGGTGCTGATGTGTCAGAAACACAGTTACCATGCTGCGATACACCGGAAAATCAAAGCATGATACAACTTCCATACCATCACAGTATAGTTTAGGTACAGCATGGTTCTTATAGACCTGTCTTATAGACTTAAGTGCCTTAAGTTCTTCATTACTGGTCTCTTTACCATGAGATCTTAGTGATGTTCAGAAACCTCCAGTTCTACAGTGAAATTTCTTAATGGGGTGGGGAGCTGAAGCAACAAAGCTGGCCTACATTCTGAATGAAAGAAGTGATCTCCAGTCAGTGATGACTCAGACACACAGCCAGAGGGCAAACACACACACACACACACACAAACACACACACACAATGGAGTCAGACTGAATGAAAACCACCCACAATACTGTACTCAAATGGAGCAGCTTTAAAAAATAATGATGCTTACACACTGAATAACAAAAAATCCACTTTCCTTTGTTGCCTCAGATGTAGTTGATGATCCAAGATGTGTTTTGTGATTAAAGTTTTAAACTTCTATTGTTTTATGCTGGAGCAGTTTGGCTAATGTAGCTCATGCGGAAGCTTATAACCAGGACTGTGTTGATCTGATACTTATTATTGTATCAGTTAAATACGAGCCAAAATCACAATATCTGATATTGCTATGAATGCACTACTGTGCAAATCTCTTGATCGCCCACATTTATTCATTGCTTCCATAGGGTCTGACCTAATTGCATTTTAATGTAGTCTCAAGGAACAGTTCTCCAGGCTTCCTTTAGGGCTTTCAAAGAATGGGGTTTGCAGTTTTTGTTTGTTAAATCACACAGTGGCTTATACATAAAGCACAACCAACAAAGGCCTGAACCACTGGAGAGACAAGGGGTATCAGGCCCCTTGTGCCTTTCAGCACTGCACTAAACATGTGTTCCCTCTTCTTTCAATTAATCTACTTAATATGCCAAAGACAGACAGACATAAAACAGTATTTTAGCATCAACAAGGGCATAATGCTAAATATGAAGATATTAGGGGTGGCTCAAGACTTATGTACAGTACTGTACAGACAAAATAATAAAAGTAATACTCTAATAATAACTATTGCTTTAATATTTTACTGCTTTAAAACCATTTAATTAAGGTGATCTTTGTGAAGGAATTGGTGTAAATTATTCCAGGTGCCATCACCAAGAAAAAAAACCCCTCAGGATTACAGTCACTAAAGGAAAGCCAGTTGACCTTGGTGCTACATGTATGTGTGTGAATGTGGATGTGTGTGTGTGAGACAAGGCGATTGGTAATCTGATGTGTTACGACGGGATTAATCTGCGCTTACTGGACATTGTTATAGTTTTATCTTCCATCTGTGTTTTTTATTTATCTGCTTTTGAAGGGAGAAAAACTGCTGTGTCGAGTGAGATCTGTATTCTGTGAGAAATGACACCTAGATAAAAATCCTCCAGTGACGTTTGAGGATTACAGCACCAGTCATGAAGGGCTTTATTCCACCTTTTAGAGCTGTGGTCGGCCACCCTGGTCCTGGAGGCCCTCCTAAGAAGTCTAGTTCCAACTATAATCTTTAACACTCACCCTGGCTAATGACTTTCTTCAGGAGTCCCTGAAAGGTTGGAGTGTTAAGTAAGGGGTAGGGTCATTCGGGCCAAGTCAAGTAGGTTTATTGTAATTTCACCAATATACACAGTACAAAGTGAAATGAAAAGTCAATCGTGAACTAGAGCATTAACGACTCGAGTCGACTAGTCGTTTGATGACATCATCACACACGCATCAGAGGAACACAGGTGTCCAACTTCTATTAAAACAAAACAAAGGGTAATGCATTGAATTTTCTGGTAAATTTAAGCGCACAACAGAAAGTGGAAACAGCTTAAGCCACGGCAGCCACTCTGAACTGGACGACTCCCTGCAGTGGTAACATTAGCCATGTTAGCTAGCGGATGCCGTTTCAGATGTTGTGCAGAACGCCGGTACTGTTTCTGTACTTCAACACCGGCTTGCAGGTTGTGCAGGTCTCCGTGCTGTTTGTGTGTTTAGAGTGAAGGATCTCCACACATCTGATGTGTGTCTGTCTTCTCTGCTGCCATGCCTCTCATCTTGTTGTGCCTCTAACACCAAAGTTACTGCCGTCTTTATGAAAAATTGGTTAAACCAAGGAACATGTGTCAGCATAAGCCAGTCAGAGGCAGAGATTGCATTGCGTACTCAAGGGAGTGCACAGAGAGAGTAAAAAAAAACACAGGACTAGTCGACTTTTGTGTTCTTCAGATAAACCATAAGATCCAAACAAAAACTTCATTGACTTGACCTGTAGAACATCTGAGATTTGTCTTAGTGATCAAATTCAAGTCTCACAAGTCAGACTTAAATAATCTCCAAATAAAAAGATGATTTGCTTCTGGTGAGACAATTACAGACTGTTGTGAGCAGAAACATCTTCCTCAGGGGCCACCTGAGAGAGATAAAAGATGTTTTAGGATAAACATTATGGTCGTAGGTGTAGTGCAGTAGTGAAGCCAGATCTAAGGTAGGTCTGTAGACCTGTTTTTTCAAGTCCGAGACAGTTCAAGTCCAGGACCAGTCGAGTTCAGACAAGAGAGATGGAGTTGAGACCAGGACACAAAACTGGAGACAGGGTGTATCTTCTACTGTAAGATGATCATGTGATCATGTTGCTCTGTTAGTGTCTGTAATGGTCTGTACAACTGTAAGATGCTGTATTTTAAAATGTTCTTGTGTACCTGTGTGCCTGCACAGTCATAAAATGTTCTCAATTTTATCAGTCAATAAAGTTTTTTGATTCTATTTACTGTTGAGTAAGTGGATCTTCTCTCTCTCAGACATTGTGGACGTTTTCTTGCTAAACTGTTAAAGTTGAATGAATCATGATCCATCTTTAACGAGGCCACTTTCACGGAAAGTTCCACCAGTGTTAGAGCATGTTTAAGTGAGTGTGAGGAGGGACATGTCAATCACTACCGGACACAGTGAGGTTCAGGTCAGGATGTCGACAGGTAGAGGTACATCAAGGTGACGGGACGGGTCTTCTCCTAAAACTGGCCACTCATAACATTGCAGGTGTGTCAGTTCAAAGAATAAAATATAAAATAATAAAAAAAATATATATATATATAAAAAAAACATCTTATCGAATGGAACCAGTGATGGGGACAAAGAAACATTGATTTTCCTCCAGCCATAAGAAGAAGCATAATCACAGGAAATTCTTTATTAGTTTCTTATTCTTTCTATTGTTCTTCTTCAAGGTTTATTTTTATTATTAATATTATTTCATAAGCAAAAAAGGTGCTGCTTCTGAGTCCTTATTGAATTTTGGCAATATTCCAATGCTACACCTTTCTTTAATATGTGTGGCATCTATGTGCAACTTTTTGATTATATGATCAGGTGTTGAGTACTGATCATTTAAACATTTGATTTTTGAGGTTGAGTTGTCTCTGTAATGTAGTAGGGAGAGAGAGCGGAGGGGCGAGTTAAAAATGTGAAGTGGAGATAGGGTCTCAGAGCGAGCCTTGAGATACTGCAATTCTGGCAGCCTGGAAGTGACAAACTGAGAGCAACAAATCAGTACTGCAGAGCTAAAGCCATAGCGGACTCAAAAACAACCTATAAGACACTAAAGCTCAGGTCAGTTTGTTGCAGTTCATCCAGAAACAATCAGCCCCTGGACACTTCTTTTCATGCTGCCAGTTAGCTCAGTTAGTTATATCTTAGCCCATATTTTATTTAAGGTAAAAAAAAAATTTATGTGAAGGACAATAAAGTGTTGTGTGTGGCAGCTTAAGGTGGCCAGCAAGCAAGCAAGTTTTGTGCTAAACAGTGTTTTTTCTATGATTCTCTAGGCTGTTTGTCTCTATGTTTGTCTCTCTTGGGATGGCGATGGCCTAGTGGTATGATACTTGCCTCTGGAGGTTTTTGGTTCGAATCCTACCTTCAGCACACGACCACTGGGTCCCTGAACAAGACCCTTAAACCCAAGTTGCTCCAGGGAGACTGGTAGGGATTGGTAGTCGTTTTGGATAAAAGTGTCTGATAAATGCCATAAACGTAATGTAAATGATAGATATGCCTTCACTATCATTGTACTGAAGCAGGATGCTAAACATACAATTAAATTGTAAGAACTACTAAACCAAACAAATACAGACAGTAATGCAGACAGTAAACAGTACAGACAGTAAACACATGTAGTGCCCCTGCTCAATAGCGTTCACAGAGCTGGTGAATGGAATCAGATGTCCACCTAAAAAGTTAAAGAAGGATGTGCCAGAACGTAATTGCTAGACCATTAGCAACACCTAGTTGCCTAGAGACAAAGATGCTGGTAAAATAATATCAAACAATATCAAAACAAAGTATTAGAATTGTGTAGTTATTGTTGCAGTAAATAAAGAAAGAACACACTAATACAAAATTACCTGTTTGGGTGTCCACAGCCGGTAAGATTTCAAAAGTTTTAGAAGGTTATTGTGCTGCACTTCTAATGCAGATTGTCATGTTTGTGGAAAGAATGTTTGCCAGACGACACTGGAGGCCATCGAAGGGGACATGAATGGAAAGACATTCCAGGAGACATTATAAGAGAGTTCTATCTCAAGCTGTTTTGTTAAATGCCCATATTCTCATCTTTCTTGGTCAACTGGAGATAAAATTCTCTTGATGATTTCCAATTTCAAAATCCATCAATCAAGGTCATAATCTGGAGCTGCATCTCTGCAGATGGTACTGGAAGCTAACAAAGGAGACATGAATGAGGCAATTTACTGGGAGATATTAGGGGAGAATATAATCTCCAATTGACCAAGAAAGATGAGCAGATGGGTATTCTAACAAAATGACAGCCGCAAACAGACAGCCAGAACAACTCAAGCCTGGTTTCTAAAGAAGGTAAAGGTGCATGTACAGCTGATCTACTGACATGAATCCCATTGAAAATGGATGGATTTTGACATAGGAAGTCCTTCAGGGTAACCCATCCTTAGTGAACTCTCACCTTGTTTAGAAACCAGGCTTGAGTTATTATGGCTAAATGTTTGCGCTTGTCATCGTTGATGGCCTCCAATACCATCTGCAGAGACACAACTCCAGATCCTGATGCTCACAACTTTGTACTTCACTGTGGATGTGGCAACAAAATGACAACCTTTAAAATACAGCCAGAATTACTCCATCCTGGTTTCTAAAGAAGGAGTGCAAGTGCTTATCTTCAGTTCTCCAGGGATAGTTTACCTTTAAGGACTTCCAATTTTCAAATCCAAAACACGTATGATTTAAGATAATGTAAGATAAGATAAGATAAACCTTTATTAGTCCCAGAAATGTGCATTGTCATGGCAGAAAGTTGTCAGAAAGATTTTTCCCAGTGATGACAGGCAGGCAGGCATCCATTCTGTGCTTTCTTTATTCAAACTGAACAGGAACAGAACAGGGTTGTAAGGGTGATGGACTGACAGAACTTAAATACTCACAAAAATCAGGGAACAAACAGGTGGGACCAGGAAACAGGCAGGAAAAAAAAGAACGGGATATCAAAATAAAAGACACAGAAACCCAACACAAAAGCAGTGGCCTCTAGTGGCCACTGACCCAACCGTCACAAAAGTGGACAGGAAAAAAGTTAAGATTAGCAAAAAAATTTAAAAAAAATAGTAGAATAAAATAAAAAACTATACCAACAGTATAGTATAAAATGTAAACTATACAGTCTAGGAATATAAAATATGGATATGTGTGTTGTAAAATATTTATGTATATGTAAACTACATTGTGTATATGTATATGTAAACAACTTTGCTAAGTATGTATGTACACGATGAATATGTACGTATGTACACAATGGATATATAAACAAATACAAGAAGATACACACACACACACACACACACACACACACACACACACACACACACACAGGTATACAATGAGTGACATCATCTCCTGACGTTAATCACATTAAAAACTGATAGATTTTGAAATGGGAAGTCCATGAAGGTCGTTTATCAAGAGGAACCACAGCTTTGCACAAGTTCAGTACTTATTACCATACTCTCAAAGCTGTGAAGGCAATTTTTAAACATCTTTGTTTAGAGTCAAAAGACATTATGTGTAAATAAGTATAAGTATACACATTTTACCATATGTTGTTTAGTTTACATTTCTGTACACTTTAATAAACATTAAATACTGTTAATCCGCTGAATACAACTTGAACTGTACTGAAAAACAAAAAAGTTTTATAATTCAAAGTTATACTATAAAATAAATGAAACAAACTAAACAAATAACTAAAAACCCTTCAGTAGAAAGAAATGCCATCTTAAGTGTGTTCTCTCTGTGGAAACTTACTTTCACAAAACATAATCAAAAGATCGGGGGGTCTAAACTGTATGTCAAAGCAACATAACACACACAAACCCCTCCCTACAGCTAGCACATATAATAGTTGACTAATTTATATATACTAATATACGAATATTAAAGCTCATGCTTTGCCCGCCCAGAGAATTTGCCCTCCCCCCTAAAAAATAGCTCCACTGACTGTCAATGCTATGTGTGAGAGCCCACTTTTTCCTCTAGAGACATCATGGCTTACAAACGAGTGAAGCATGACAGTTGCTCAGTGCTTAGATTCTGAGTCTTCTGAGTCAGGGAGCTGCCTCACTACCTCACTGGGAAGTGCAGTAGACATAGCCACCCATCATTTAAGAACAACATAACTTCATTAGTTAGCCAGTGGGCTTTTACTTGCACTAGGGGTGGGTTGATTCAAAATTCTGTATCAGAATCGTCCCAATTCACGTCAAAATCACTGGATATGATATCAGAAAAAGCCTGAATGATCCTGAATGCTGAACTAAATTCTGATCAATGTACTATAAAGAGAGACACACAGATGAGGACACGAGTAACACAGATAAATCATAGGGCTGCATCCTAAATGGCTTCGTCCTCTCTACATAGCACACTTGTGACACACAAGCAGTGTAAAATATGTTTAACAAAGAGCATTTCTATCTTTCTATCTTTCTTTCACACATTCTTTCTGTCCACTCCGATCCTTCTCATTTCTTCTCTTTTATTGGAATTTTATAACTTACTCAGCGTGCCTTAGAGAAAGTGGGGGATGTTTAAGTTTGACATAGTTAATGAAGAGAGGGGAAAACAGTATATAAAAAATGATATTGGTATCAGCAAAAACAAATATTTAATTACAACAAGTTACAACATACAAGGTCCCTAGTTAAAGGTGTTCCAACCACTCAGCATTCAGCACCACCAGATCATCTGGACTCATCTGCTCCTGACCTTGTGTTTTTCTAACCAACTCACAAAACTTTTTACAAACAAAACAGATATCTTATATTTATCTTCTTTGTTGCTGTCTTGTTTGCTGGCAGAATTGAGGGGGGAGGGGGGCGGGGTAGGTGAAATGTATTTTATTGCTTTTATTGGTCATTTTGCTCCACCCATCAAAATCTGACACTGTTACATTTTATTTTAAGAGTATGGGAAAAGAATGGGGTGTAGTTCATACAAATTGCTTTGGAAAGGCCACACACACAAACACACACACACATACACTTTACTGACACTTTACAATGTCCAGTGACTCTTATATGACAGCAAGAAACATTTATATCAGTTTCTGCTCTTTTCTGTAATTAATAGAGGTTTATTTGTGACTGTCAGGATCCAAACCCATGCGTGTGTGTGTGTGTGTGTGTGTGTGTGTGTGTCAGGGCTGCGTCCATGCCCTGGGGCCAAAACGAGCTTAACGTCGACACTGTATTATGTAACAGTTTCATATTTCAAGGTGTACCTTTGAAATACTGGATTAGAAATATTACAAATGATATTATTTCTAATGAAAAAACTGGAACTGGACTTTCTTACGAAGATCCTGTCTGTCTTTCTCTGCATGCAGGAATACCAATATTACCACAGTGACAGCCTTTAAATAAAATATCCACAAGGTTAAATGAAGGGCTAATACACAGTACCGTGTAAAAGTCTTGTGCTACCACTCATTTCCTCATACACTTAAATGCTTTTGCTCATAGTGAGTTTTTTTTTGCAGGTTACTCACTAGGAATTTTCTAAACTCAGTATTCACTCAGTATTCTTTGCTAGCAAATACATTTGCAGTATGTTCACCATTTGAATCTTGATTAGCCAGAAAAAGTCACGAGCCCTCTGGACTGAGAAGCCCTCCGGACAGAGCAGGGCTCCTCCCTTGACGAGAGCCAGGGAAATGGAGTTCAAGGAGAAGTCGGAATCTCCAATAGTTCCCGACTCCTGTGAGAGCAGTCAGAGGACAGGCAGGACCCCCAGGGATGGGAGAGAAAGAGGGAGAGAGAGCCAATGGTTTAATCAAGCCTTGAGTGGTGGTGGTTTGGTTTGTGCTTGTTGAACTGGTATGACTTTTGTTTGAATAAAGCTCCACAGAGCACCCATGCTGATGTGTGTTTGTGTTCCTGGATGTGGGCCTTCCCAGCCTGTGGATGTCGGCCATTCCCCGGGCCACACACATAACTGTGTCCCCCCTGTGGTGGTGGTTTGTCTGGCTGGGGCCTGGCCATATCCAGAGGCATACAGCAGTGCACAGTGAAAATCCGTTTAGAAAAAGAAGTAAAAAAGCTGAGGAGAAAGTGTAGCAGTAGCCTCCCTGCATTTGGCATTCATCAGGAAGGCATGGCCATCGCTCTACCCACTTCCTGCTCCAGTGAGACAGGAGACTGGACCTGCCCTGGAGCTGGGGTCGTGCTGTTGGTACCACAATGCACAGCACTTCTCCAAAGAGTGCCTCTGCCAAGGTCTAGATTCTTGCTGCTGCTGTGTGTATCCAGAAAAGCTCCTTTGGCAGGACTAGTCTCTGGTGCTAGAGTGGCTCATGCCACAGACTTCCATTTTGGATGATTCCCCCACACTTGCTCTATCCTCACTACTATTTCTTCTCCTCCTTGAGGCAAAACCGGAGTCCTGCTCTTCAGCACCTGCCCTTGCTTCTCTCCGGGTCCGGGGCCAGATTCACACGAGAGAGGAAGCCGGGCAAGAGATCTTGTGGCAATGGTGGAACTGCTTGAAACCCCAGAGAGCTCTGCTCGGGTGAATGGCACAGTAGAACGGCTCGCCACTTTGGAGAATGCCACCGAAGCTCTTTGGTAGCTTTTACTGCTGGGATCTCTGGAGAGTGTCTCTGAGACACCACTGAGGACCGTGCCCCCAGCCATCCTGGAGAGGGAAAAATGCCAGTTGCTGCATAGGATGCAGCCAAGCCTGCAGTGGTGACGGTACCCTTGAGAGCACCAGAAAGAGGACGTACACAGAGGCAGAAATGTTTACTGGAGCTCCGTCTGTTTTACCTCGCCTCTCCAGATTTAGCCCAGCTGCCAAGCCTCGCCTCATCTTTGACCCTTGTGGCTCCAACAGTTGTGAGAGAGAAGACAGGGAGAACAGTTAGAGACAGGAGAGAAAGAGTGTGAGAGAGAGCCTTGGTTTATTTCAGAATGGTTTGGTTTGTGCTTTTTGTACTGGTGCAAGTTACTCTAAAAATGTAATTAAACTACTGATTTATCCCTTTAGAAATAATCAAAATACTAATGTAATTACTTTATTTAAAATGTAATTAGTTTCCTTTTCTAGTTGGATTACTAGTTACTTTCCCACCTTCTAAAGAAACTCTTAAGTCAGCTCAAACACACTCTTGCATGTAGGTCTCCCCTGGATGATGTCACGTGTGCCGACTGTCAGAAAGACATCGGCCTGCCGCTGACAGGCTACTGTGAATTATTATTTCTGTTTTTGCAACATAGATGTTAAAGCACTTGATTTTATTGGTAATTCCAGTCTTGTGCCAGTTCACACTGAAAAAGAACTAGTTCAAAGTTCAATTCATTAAAAAATTTTTTTATTTTGAACCAAGCTCACAGCTCAAAAAATGAATGAATTCATCTGTCATGCCACTGAACAGACACGGACATAAGATACATTAAAAACCAATTATGAGGTTGAGAATAGACCTTACCACTTAAGCAAGCATCGTGTTATGCTGAAAATGAAAAAAACGAGGTGCAAGTATACTGTACAGTAAACCCCCGTTATTCGCGGAGGTTACAATCCACAAACAACCGCGTATAATGAAAAATGTGTGTTTTAGTAAAAGAAATGCCTAAAAATGCCTATTTGTATAGTGTGAACCCTAAAATGCTCCCATATCATTTTATTTTAATTTTAAACTCAGTGTCATACATTACCCTTAGTGAAAATATTATGGTAAGCCCCTACAGACTGTACTGCAATTCATGCACAGGCATTTTCTTTGGTATAAATAGATAAATACAGGAATAAATTAGTGTAATATTTAGTAAAAAAAATACAGTAAAATGTAGGGGAAATGACCAATAATTTTTACAGTTCAATAATTTACAGCTCATCAGCAGCATCTTATTGTAGTGACCTGGTTAAAGCAGACATTGGATGGCGACTGAGCTCAACCGCCTCTTAATTTTAATTTACAGTACAGTAATAAAACTACTGGCATTTAAAAAAATATGGAATTCTCTGAAACAAAAGAACAAAAGCAAAACAGTAGATAAATTAAAAAAATGTAAAGAGCACAGTCTGAACGGAGCAGTCCGGAAGACGTCTGGATGTGGCCGTGCCACCCCTACACTGATTTATATTTATCATACATCATATAAATTATCATATAAAATCAAAATATCCTGATCGAGCACAGAAGAGGCGAGACCCTTCAAGCACACCCCCTCCATCTGCGGGGCGTTTTTGAAAAGGCCAGAAATTTTTCCAGTGATTACAGTTAATATGGGTTGTTCCAGTCTTTGTCCCAGTCTTTTTGTTAAAGGCATACAAAGAATCTTTCAACAGTTTTAAAGTACTTGTTGTGAATGCACTTCAGTTCATGAACTGAATTCAGAACATTAAAATGAACTTGAATTCACTTGTTTTATGAGAGAACGTATTTAATGGTATAATATTTCTTATAATATCTTGCTTTTAGGCTATTCATGAGTGGGGCCAAGTAAATTTTTTTTTTTTTTTATTTTATTTTATATAGTGCATTGTTTGAATGCCAAATAAATATTTTCATAGTTTTGTAACAGATTTATTCTTTTAATAATTTACTAATAATTATTTATTTTAGTGTTTTGATTTTGGTTTTTATCCAAGTGTTTCCTCATTTTTGGTTTTCGGTTTCGGTCAAAAAACATTATTTCAGCGCATCCCTCTTATTTATGTTACAAAATTAGTACATTTTTCTTTACACTTTAGAAGTAAAATGTGTTTAAAAACATACTGCCACGAAAAAACTGAGAATATTTGCAGGTTCCGCGTTGTTGTGGAGATTTCCGCGTAAAGCGATGAGTTTAATTCTCTTAAAAAATCCGCTTGTGACTGGATCCACAAGTCCTGATCTGCGTAAAACCAGGGGAATTTCTGTATATGGAAATTTTATTCAGACAATATTTACACAAAATGTAAACAAAACATGTCTGCCTGAAACATTCAGACAGTATCTTTTAATGTGCTCAGAATAAAACTGAACTGAAATATTCCCCCATCTACATTTACACCGATTTCTTCAAAAATGATCTTAACTGTTTAAACAAACCGAACTTGTAGCACCAACCATGCTAGGCTATAATCATGCTCTCTAAGAGCTGATGCTTTGTGGTGGAGGTAGCTCAGTGGGTAGGATACTTGCCTCCAGATCAAGAGGTCGTGGGTTTGAATCCTACCTTCAGCAAACCACCACTGGGTCCCTGAGCAAGACCCTTAACCCCGAGTTGCTCCAGGGAGACTGTCCCCTGTAGGTAGGGAATGGAAGTCGCTTTGGATAAAAGCGTCTGATAAATGCCGTAAATGTGGTGAATAAGAGCCGACTCCTATCAACTGAGAGCCACCCCACCTTCTTTGAGAACTTTTGATTGGCAGCATGGCGGCCTTTTGGCCAATCACATGTGAGGATATAGGATCATAGACTGTAATCAGCAAGCGCAAAACATAAAACGTAAAAAAAAGGGGGTGGTTGATTCACAGCAACGAAAAAAAATCCAAAAATGGGAGCTGCCAAAAAAAAAAAAAGTGAGCAGGAGAAAAAGTGAGCAGGAGCAGGTGCCTTCCTCTGTCCAAGAGTGTGATGAGACAGTGATGGAGTGATGGAGAGAAAGAATGGAATGATGGAGAAAGCAAAGAAGGTGCTGTGATCTTTCCATTTCTGATGGAGGGGAAAAAGAGGTGGTGCTCGAGTTTCAGTGAAAGACGAGACGGTTACTGCTGCAGCTAATGAGGAGCCTTATATAACAGCAATGACTGGGGTGTGTGTGTGTGTGTGGGGGGGTGTAGTATGTGTGGGAGAGGGGGTTCTAGAGAAGAGGAATATGTCCAGAATTTGATTACACTCTCTCTCACTCACTCTCTCTCTCTCTCTCTCTCTCTCTCTCTCTCTCTCTCACACACACATTCACACTATTCACCAAACCTACCTGAGCCAGCAGAAATCAAGCCCTAGAAACTATATATTAAAGTGCCCATACCCTATATTCTGTCCATTTCCGTGTTTTTTTTTTAAAACCCAAAACAGTCCTTTTATCCCTTAGAACTAGACAGATTGTTTTTCTGTTACTGTACCTTGACAAACTGACATACTGTATGTAGAGCTCTGTTCTGATTGGCTGGCCTGTATTAAGCCTAATCCAGAACGCAGACTAAAGAAACGCCTTGCGAATGGAAACTGCCTAAGACTAAAAATGTAAACGCCTTGTTTTTCCTTGTGATAAAAACAGGCAAGTCAAATCGGGTTAGTTTTGCAACTACAGCAGATTTTTAGAGTTTATCAAAGTTTATGTGCTGCATTGAACTCTTTTATTTAAAAAACAGCAGGGGAACTTTATTTACCCATGCTATGGGTCATTTAACCGTCAGCACAGCACTGCTAAATGAAAGTTTTTCCTTACTTGGAGGCTCTGTGCCTCTGGGTTGATAATGGAGCTTCAAACGATATAGGAAATGTAAATCTTTGTGTCATGAATGTAAAGCTTATGGCTTTTGGAACTTTAAAAATGGTGTGGATAACTAAACCTTTTTATTTAAAACTAGAAGACAGAACATGTGACAGAACAACAGAATGAGCGTGTGTGAGTGTGGTGGTGTGTAGAAGGGGTTTGTGTGAGTGTGGGGATGGGCAGAAGGGTTATATGGGTTAAAGAAGCCAGCAGTCACTAATCAATCTCTTAAACTGTGATTTCAGCTTGTTTTTGAGGTCCTCCAGCTCAGTTTCAGGAATACCACTGTCACTTCATCACTAATTTCTCACTCTGTTTAGCCAAGTGGTGGCCATTCACAAATTAAACTGAAAACTCAACTTGGAACTGCACGCAGCTAAAGCAAAATGGAATTGGAATTGGAAAGAATTCTACATGAATTCTAAGATAATCTGTCTGTATTTACTAAATGGTGTACATTAAACATTAAGAATCACACATACAACAATCCTATATAGTACTGTGCAAATGTATCAAGCCAGTTTCAAAATAAAAATATGTACAAATGAGGGGTGGCTCAAAAATTTCCCAAAGCACTGTACTTCATTCACTAACTGTTTTCATTTTCATAGATGGTTTTTATTCATCACTCATCTATGAGGTACTACAAAATTCTCCAAAACAGCAAATCACAGAATCAGACAAATTACAATTCAAATCCAATTGTTTGAACTGGAATTGAAGTCAATTCCTAAATTGACCACAACCTCGGTTTTTCCGTCTCTCACAAAATAATAAACAATACTATTTGGAAAGAACAATGTATTTATACATAGGTAGCATTTGTTGCTACCATATATATATATTTGACACTCAGTCTCAGTCTCATTCAGAATACATCACTCAGAGGACATCATACAGAGGACATAGTTCAGAGCTGATTAGAGATTTACAGTTTATTTTACAAATACCTCATTAAACCATTAAGCGTTTTGAACATTTTTGAACATGAACATTAACTGACAAGAAATGTTTAAAAATGGACATCGGATTCTATTATAGAACAATTTCCATTTAGCAGAAAACAGGTAGAAATGATTGATCATGGTAATCAACTAGGAGCAACAGATGCTGCAGACAGAAATGAAGATATTAAATACTGAAATTTCTCTTTTATTCAAGTTTATGAAAGTCTTTTAGCACTCAGGTCATTAATTCATGTAGAGGCTCTAAATGAATGTGACTGGACTTCACCAACATCAGTTCATGAAACACTTAGTTCTACACTGCAAAACATTTGTGGTGGTTAGTTAGTTATAAAGTGGCTCCATATTCCCAATACAGTGCACTATGTGATGAGCTATTAGCTTTATGTCCCAAACCAGTACACTTTATATTCAAAGGGACTCATGTACATGTAAACCCCAAATTGACATATTAAGCACCGGTTGGGTGCCAGAGATGTACATGTACATGTAATGCGATTTCTTTAAATTTTTCAATCTATGTATAGTGGCAGATACATGTAATACTTAATTGATAAGAGCCTTTAACTGTATCAGAAATACCATACCAGGACATCCACTCTGGTCAAGAAACCACAACTTTAAACAATGGATAAATAGACTGGAGCATGACAAGGTTGCCTAATATCTCCACTCTTACTCGACTCACATGAACATAGAATAAGAGAAACAGGACTGGAGGAAGATAATTAGAGATTCAAAATTCATTTTGAAAACATCTTTTAAAAATTGCTAACACATGGTGGATAAGCAGGAAGGCAGGATGAGGGAGGATGAGGCTTCAGCTCAACATGAAGGAAATAAACTTTTTAACAGCTGGGTTCAGCTCTGATGTTGAAGCTGTAGAAGTAGTGGGTAACGTTTTGGCCCTTTTCCACTGGCACAAGGAACCATGCCGTACCACAAAAAAATATGTTTTCCATTACAAACAAAGCAAGCCGTACCCGAGGTGCTTGTCTGCTTTTTGACTGGTCTTTTTCTTTACTGTCTGAGCGACAAAACAACACTGGAGTTAAAACAACTGAGAAGTATATGAGCCTAAGTTATTGTTAATTTTGTGAAGGTGTACTAGGATATCACTAACAAGTTACCTGGGTTAGGTTTTCATTACACAGCTAAACAACACTGAGAAAATAAAACCTCAAACAAAACTATAAAAATTAAAAGACCACAAAAAAGAAGCTCTGACAGAAAAGCTTGTTGTGGGATGAAAAAACAGCCATAAACTGTAGGAAGAGAAAGTGAGCTGAGATACATGCTGCAAGTCCAGTGCTGTCGAAGTACAGTTTAGGCACAGTGCGGTTCCTTTTGTGTACATGGATCAAGAGTCAAGACACACTTCACAGATTGGCACTTGGCAGAAAACTGGTCTTTTCTGTTTAGTATGGATGTAAAAGCTAAACAATAAAAAAAAATAAAACCAGAAAAAGACCAATTTCTTTGAACCTTGGCTGAAACTTTCTAGAGAGTTTTGAACTGTGAAGAAAACAAACAAATGGTTCACTCTGATTTGGCTTGACTTGATCCTTCACTTGTTTGTGTTCAAAACATTTAGAGTGGGTTTACTGTGAAATTCATTGTAGAGAAACTACTCTTTCTTTATAGTGCTGGTAAATGGAGCCTCCAACACAACGGCAGATTTATTCACTATCGACCCCCAGCAACGTTCCATGTGTCTCTGAGTGTTTATGTTGATGTTGATGATGGTAAAATAGTGAAGAATCTGAGCTAAATCATTTTTTGTGGACTATTTGTCCTTATGATGCCCTGGATGTATCCCTCCACCATGAACGCATCTCAATCTATTGTGCAATCTATTGCTCCATTCACCACCGTTGTGGACAAATTGACCACCTCCAAACCCACTCAGAATCTCTCTGTTTACATCTGAACCACTTAGTTATGCAGAGAAATTGGTGGCAATTCCCACAATGAACGGAATCTTCTGATAATAGTTTTTAAAATCTAATAATGAGCAACACTAGACATTTGGTCTATTTTAAGGTGTTACATGTATTTGATGTACAGTTGGGAACCCCTTATTTAATGAATAATATTAAAGTCACTTTTATTTACTGCTATTAGATAAAAGACATAAAAATTGGGCTCTGGACAGATACATGGAAGTAAAAACAAGAAACACTTTACTTTACAAATATATATATTAGTATATACATTAGTATATATTAGTATACACAAAAATTAAAAAGAGAAATCGCACCATTTGAACAATCTGCTAGATAACACACCTGCAATTGAAGGCACTTTTAAAGTTTTACAAATAAACAACAGAATAAAACAAAGACGATGGTCATCTCATGAAATAAGCTTATTTCTTCAGTGGTGAAATAAGAATAACAAAGGAAACTGTGTGGAATAAAGTATAAAATATAATAAATAGATGATAGATAATAAATAGACATAGTTTTCAGATTTTCCAAAACTATAGAAGTAAAACTGACCATCTCATTTTATTCAGACTAATTATGTTTGTTGTTTTTTTGGTTGGTCTTGAATTACAGATAGTGGCTTAATGAACTGCTGGAATTAAGGGATTATATGATGATTCCTGTTTTAATTCGGAGATTATGCAACACAGTTGGGTTGATGAGCCTAAAATCTTCTACTCACAAAAATTGCTTTCATTCACCTCCATCATAGCTTTCCTAAAACATCCTTCAGGTTAGAGTGTGTTTTTCGAAACAGAAATACACACCAATGCATGACAGTTAAGAGTCTAATGATTTCAGAAAAGCATCAAAATAGTAGGGCTGTACCAAAATCACTGAATCAGATATTGGAAAAAAGGCAGAATGATACTATAAATGCTGAATTAAACTCTGATCAGCGCTCTGTAAAGAGAAATACACTCATGAGGACAAGAATAACACAGATGGGCAGCAGGACTGCTTCCCAAACGGCTACCTGCTCCCTACATAGTGCACTTAAAATACAGACGACTGCAACCAAAGAGTGTAAAACATGTCTAAGAAAGAGTTGCTGGAGATTCGGTCATGTGTTTGGAACACCATAATGGACACTATATATGTGCAGAATTTTATATTGTACACAGCACCCCCTGGAGGATGTAGGGAACCCGTTTCAGAATTAGACAGTGTTATTAACCGATTAGTTAATGAAGAGAGGGAAAAAAAACTGGTACTGATATCAGACGACATATTGGAATACAATTTACAGTATCAGTATTGATGTCTGACATGAATAAGTTGTATCGTACTGCCCCTACTAAATTTGGTAGGACACTATTGTTAATGATCTACACCAGTACAGTTAATTAGTTCCTATTTTATTTATTTAGTTATCTATTTTCCCAATTTTCTCACCACTTCTGGGGAGAATCTCCCAACCCCCAATTACACAACATTACCTACAACAGGAGTGTGAAGGCACATGCTAACACCATCACATCATGTTGAACATTGGATCAACAGTTATGCTCTTCTGGACTACCAGTTTGGATGGCTGTATCATCTCAAGAGATTGAACTTCAATGATAGGGCAGATGCTTGGATGGCCACTGGGCAACCTTTATTCATTTAAACATAGAATATATCAGAATAAAAAAATATATTAAGTCACATGTGCATTACACCCCTACTAACAGTCTGCTGTTGACTTTTGAAAGAGCACAATTCTCTTCCAGATATTATATGCACAAGATAAATTCTTTTTTTGAAACCCTCTCTCAAAATCTGGGGACGTCTACAACCACAAAATCATGATTCATGACAAAATCATGACATAATCTGAAATCACAACATTGTGATTCTTTACTATTCTTTACAATTATGTTTCATGTAACCACTAAATTGCCATCCCAACAACAGAAATGCAGGAATGTATGTTAATTAACAAATTAAATTAAATCAAACTAAATTTACAAATTTTTATTTGCATTTCCACACTATCACAACCTTTTCTGATTTGAGGTTGTAGCTTTGCCAAATAATTTTAATGTGAATAATAAGTTAAATTTGTCATCTCAAATTTAATTTCCATAATAAGCTTAATTAGAAAACAACACCTTGGAGACAAAGCCCAATTTGTTGAACCGCATTGTTGTGGTCTCAGCACCAATCAGGCATCACTCAAGCATTTTAGGTGTTTATAGCACCTAAAAAAGAGTTTCCACCATTTAACAACAGTTTAGTGTCTAATCAGTATCTGCTCTTAATAGCAAGTAAGACACTTTTATGAACTTGAAGCTGACTGTTG
>JBBPDB010105051.1:5254-41839 GCA_037974465.1 Brachypetersius altus
TTTTATTGGTCCGCATTAACACAGTGTAAAGGCCAACTGGCATTTTCAGATGGTGAAGAATATTATTTTATTATTGTGGTTGTTGCTGATGTTGTTATCATGATTATTATTGCAATTCTGGCTTCTATTAACTCACACAGTTTAAAACTTCAGTACTTTTGTTCAAACATAATGCTCAAATCAGGCATGCCAATAAGGCTGTCTGAACCTGAACTGGACTTACGAGGGAGGGAGACGGAGAGAAAAAGGAAGAGGAAAGGTAGTGGGCGAGAGAAAGAGAGACAGAATGAGAGAGAGAGAGAGAGAGAGAGAAAGACAGAGACAGGGTCAGAAGGGATTTGACTGCTTTGGAACCGGACACCAGCCACGGTGACAACCTCATCATCTCAGCTCTACTCCGTCCATAATACACATCACTCATAGACGGTGTCACATTAGAAAAAAGCACTTTGGATTTAATTGCATGCCTTCACAGAAAAACCGTGATAAAATCAACCCTGTGTGGTGTCTGTATCAGATAATAATCTCTACTTTCATGCGTGTCTCCTTCTGACACAGATGAATTATGAGTAATGAGACTGTGTGGAGTCTAAGCAGGTGCGTGGTGTAACTTAAGCAGATTCATCGAAGGCCAAATGTACTGTTTTCCATCTGCCGCTGTCTGCCCGGACAGCCACTGTTAGGTCTCAAGGGAAAGGACGATTATCATTTGTAATGATATGCCACCAAATCAATTCAATGTTAATCATATTTTGTTTCAACTTTTATAACGATTCTAATAACCTTTCACCACTAATGTCTTTTTCAGTAACCATGAAAGAAGAGAAATAGCTTTTCTGTGAAGCAAGTGTAAGAATATCTGTAAACATTAGAGGCGCTGGTGATAAATTCATATTGAAACATAAATGAACATAATTAAAATTTAATTAAAGTAGAATTTAATTATGCAAGATAAAAATATGTCATCAATATAATACTTGTGATAAAATGATAATGAAAGTCAGCCCCCATTTCTTTTTGTTTTGCTTTGAATCATTGGTGCAAAAATGCATATTGAGTATACTGAGTAAATTAAATAAATTAGATTAATGGAATGGAAACATTCCTTATTGTGACAAACTGCAAAGTGCCTAGATAAAAGTGTTCCAACCACCCAGCATTCAGCACCAGCAGTATACTGATCACCGCCTGATCACCTGGAATCATCTGCACGTGTTTCTTCACAGGTTTAGGCCTTAAGTTAGATGTACTTTGTTCTGCTTGAATTATCCATATGTAAGTCACTGTGTGGCTTAACAAACAAAAACCATTCCTCTGACACTGGTCAGGGTGAGGGACTGGACTGAAAATTAGTGTCTTTGAAAGTCCTTCGGGAAGCCTGGAGAACTGTTCCTCATGACCACATTAACAATACAAGAAAGTTTTTTTGTAACAAAATGTGAAGAAATGTGGGGTGGCTCAAGACTTTTGGTCAGTTATGTATAAGCATATTCTTAGAAGGCAGTAGTAATGACTAGTAATTAAACTCAAGGGGCCCCTTGTAGTTGCATGTGAATGCACCACAGCACAGCACACAGTGTAAAGAGTGTCAATTCTTTCTCTGCATTTAACCCATTCACCAAGTGAAGCAGTGGGCTGGCACCAACAAGTGGCGCCCAGGGAGCAGTGTGTGGGAACGGTACCTTGCTCAAGGGTACCTCAGTGTTTATTAGAAATCTCCCTAGTCCCTAGATTTTCAATGTGGTCTCAAACTTGTATGTGCCACTATATGGATAAGAAATAAACAATAATGAATAAATAAAAAGTATATAACTATAGACCTCTGGAAAAAATAAGAGACCACTGCAATTGATTTTTTAATACTCTTTTAAATCTCTATGTGTATGACAACCATTCCATGCCAGTGTCTGTTAAATTCCTACACAAGCACCTCATTCTGCTTTAGGAGGTACTGATTAGTGATCACCTCAATCAAATCTTATTTAATGAGCAAAAATATAAAAACACTGCTGTAATCAACACTCTCCTTCTGAACTGTGACTTTGGATGGAAGAACACTACTAGAAGTAATTTTTACGGTAATTATTACCATTTTGTTCTGTAAACACGGCATAATTTCTCTTGCATAAAAAAGTATAAATATACAGAGACAGACAGACAGAAGAAGAAATTAATATAAACTGAAAAGAAACCAAACAACGCATTTTTTAAATCTGAAAAATTAAGAAACATCTCTCACGTAGCAACACGTCACTGCCTGAGGAACAGTGACTAACACGCTGTTCACTATTACTCCACTGATTATTATCAGCGCCCCCATCCAAAAAAACAAATATGTCTTGTTGGATTGCTTATCGTCAGTGTCAGGAAGATAACTGTCTCTGTGATGATAATTTTATAGGAGGGCATTATAAGATGCTGATTAATCCTTAAGCAAGAAAATGTGATGTGCGCAAGTGTGTGTTTGTGTGTGTGTATAAAATACCATTCCCAAACATTCCAAATGCAGCATATAAATAACTTTTTATTGGTCCGCATTAACACAGTGTAAAGGCCAACTGGCATTTTCAGATGGTGAAGAATATTATTTTATTATTGTATTATTGAAGAACACTACTAGAAGTAATTTTTACGGTAATTATTACCATTTTGTTCTCTAAACACGGCATAATTTCTCTTATTTTGATGTATTGGCATTTCCTTTAAATTTATGCTTTAAAGAAAACTGAGAAACTGAACATGTTTGCAGTGGCCGCTTATTTTATTCCAGAGCTGTATGTTACACTTTATTATTGTTTTGGTACCGCTTAACGTCTGGCACTACCCATATGAAAAAGAAAAACATAAAACTTCTAAAAGTTATGTACCAAACCTTTACTGCCAGAAACAAATCTTAAAAATGTTTTTCCTCATGTGTGAATAAAGCACACATCTACAACGCTTTTATGCTACTTATATGTTGCAAAACGATATAAGTTTCATGTTTTATGCATTTAATATGCATTTTACATGCAGTTTGACTTCCCTATAAATTACATATGAGGTTCTTATAGAGCATATTTCCATACGGGTAAACTTCTGAGAGTCTGAAAACACTGATCATTCTAGTGACTGATATGGTGATAGAAAAAGTTTATAGTGTCACACTCCTTACTGAAGTGTAGATTTGATCGTTCTAGCAGAAGTTTTAGGGACCTCACAAGGAGTCAAAACAAAAGCATGGAGTCACCTGGCCCTCCTCTCCGGCTGCAGTCAGGAAGGAGCGCTCGCTGCACTGTTTGTTATCGTCCTGCAGACAATGAGGAGGAATCTGAGGACAAAGAGAGGGGAAAGTGTGCTTTCCACTGACAACCAGACCAATCTGCCCCCACTCCGCATGATCAACACAGGCTCTATTAGTACACACCCTTAGTCAGTCTGTGCTCTGCATTAGTGTTAGCTGGACTTATAATCCAAGAAGGTGGAGTTTAACTACTTTAACTAAACAGGTCATTAATCAGAGGCAAAAGCCTTTGTTTAATGGGAGCTTAGCTTTGATGAAAGAAAAAAAGTGCAAAACAGAAAGTGCATATAACTGAATGGAGTTTGGTAATCGGAGGACATGCACAAACACACATGCGCGCACGCACACACACACACACACACACACACACACACATACACACACATACACACACTGGATGACAGAAGCTGGGGGGCAGGGGCTGGCCAGTTGAGTCAGTATGTGAGACGGCTCTTCAAGTTCTGCCCAGCGAAGAGGGTGTGTCTGGGAAATCCTAAATCACTCCCCAGAGGGAGAGAGAGAGAGAGAGAGAGAGAGAGAGAGAGAGAGAGAGAGAGAGACTCCTGAGAAGAAAATCACCGGCACAGTTGATAGTGGGCAGCAGAAGTGGGCTGTTTGTTAAAAGGCTGAAAGCTGTTGCATGTTGCTCTTGTTTTTGCCTGTGTCAGTGGGAGTCTCAGCTCCAGTTGAACATGGTCTTTACTGTGCTGTGACCTGCTCCGACCTGCTACACAGAGAAGAGAAAATACACAGTTGTGTGTGTTAATCAGGACCGTGCATCTACTTTCACACAGGTGAGCTCCAGAAGTTAGATACTTATACAGTTTTAAACAGGGTTGAATGCTTTGACTGCTGTAGGGTGAGGAATAATTTCATGTTCTTGTTTTCATGTCTTTTTCGAAGTGTCTTTAACTTTTCACACCTTTAGAACTTTGAAAGGACTTTTATCTGCCACTGCTCATCGCTGTACTGTGTGTTCTGACTTAATGTTCGACACTGTCTTGTGTCCTGACACTGTCAGTGCTTATCTCCTCTGTGATGTCCTGTACTGACACATATTACACATTAGTGGTGGGCAAAATGATGAGATGTTATCACTAATGATTCCTGAGTGTCATCAGTATCTCTAGAACATTAAACAACTGCATAAAAAATCAAAATAAATAATTTAGACTCTCCAAATGGCCATTACAGGGCCTGTTAACAACAATCAGATTATCTCAAACTGCACAGTAACAAGTAGAATGCATACCAAACTGTTATGGTATTTTATTAATCATTTTATTAATTCCTTGCAGTTTTTCCAGTTCATCTCCCCACTGCTGAATTCCAATTCAAAATACTGATTTTGTAGTTCTTTGATCATTTTTGAAATTATGACTGTAAAACTGAATTGACCCTGAATTGACACTGACCAGGTTCAGTCAAAGTGTTAGAGAAAGTGTTGCAGCCAGTTTTCTCTAGCTGTGTTGTGGTAGTATGTTTGTATCTATAAATTTGTGAATCTGTTGCTTATTGCTCTTCAGGGTCTGTTTGTTTTTATCTGTACTTGCGGGGGTGGGGGTGGTGTTCCACTTCTGAGGACTAGAGTGACAGGCACCACTGAGAGCTTTAATAACTTTGTGACGGATATGCCTCCCATGTTTTCATTTTGGTTTACGATCTGAATGCATCGCTGCGGGACGCACCATCGCAGCATCTCCTTTATAACACCCCCCTGCATGCCCCTAAACAAAGAAAGGGTCTGTGAAAAGTATTGTTCCTCAGTGTCGTTTGCTTTGAAAGACTGGCCAGAGGCCATAATAATCACTACAGATGCACTGCACTGAGGCGTGTGTGTGTGAGAGTTTGTTGCTTTAAACTCGTCAAAACTTGCTTCCCCTGTGTCCTTTATCTAATTCTGACTTCTTGTTTTCCTCAAGCCTCTGTTCATTTGCAGGGTGGCTAGAAGAGTTACTTTTAGCACAGTAGCTGAGAAGCGGACATGACTCCTAGCTCTACGCCTTTGGGTGAATGGGTGTGTGTTGCGTTCACAGCTTGCTGTGTATTTTTGCACTTCCTATGCCGATAAGAGCGTCATGGTCAAGTGCTCTGAGGAGAAGCTGACTACAGGGACACTTAAGCTGTGATTTGTGGCCGTCTGCTCTCGCGCCTCTGTATTATAGTGTAATGGGATGAATGGAGAAAGTGTCATTCCTCGGGCGGTGGGGTATGTTGATGTATGGCTGTCCATATGTTCTGCTGTGTGTGGAAGAGAGCAGTGGTCTACAGTGGGGACTTTAGGTTGTTTTGTCTACTGTTGATTTGTTGCTTTCATGTAAATAGAGTGAGCAGATTCTATTTTTATTGCTCCTCCATTGTAAGAGATGATGGGGGAGGGGATGTCCATATAGAGGGAAAACTGCATGATGTCACAATGGACTTGTAGAATGGGAATAGATTTAAAAAGATTTTAAAAACTTTTTAAAGCGAATAAACAAGTTAGTGGTCATTCTGCCAGTCAACTTGGATATTTATAATCAATGTAATCAAATACTATATTTCTTCCTGTAACTCTGTTATCAGATTAACAAGGACATTGCTGGCTCTATGTGTGGGAGATGTTGCAACTCCTGCTGTGGAAAGTCACATCTCTCCACAAAGGTGGACGTGCCATTGACCTGCTTGCTCATCTATGTACACAAGTCCAGTTCAATCACACACACTACCAGCATAGTCATACGCAAAATGTACAAATCCCTGGTCAAGGCGAAACACATTTGTAAGTGTGGAAGTACAAGTACAAAAGTAACTACATCCTTTAATTCAAATGTAAATATGGCCTTTTCGTGAATGGGAGAACAAAATTTGTATTTTTTGCTGAATTTAACTGGGCGATGCTTAATTGTGCCAAAACCTTTGCACAGGCCACATGTTTGTTTTATTTTTTCCAAAATTCTAAAACTTTTTATTCCCAAAATTCATCAAAAAATTCAGTTTGTTTGTTGCAGATTGTTCAGATGTTCTGTACTCATCTTGAAAATCAGCAAAACTTATCACTGATCTAGGGTATGCATATTTTTGCATTTGACTGTACAAATCTATTCCATCAAGATAACTAAAGAAAAAAATGCATAGTTCAGCATAGGTCCATTTATAATCAGAAGCTGTGTTTTCTGGCTACTGTGAAAAGGGTTCAAGTGCTATGCCAACAAGCTGGAATATGCAATTTGAAACTTAATAAGTTAATTGAAATTTAACGGGTTGAAGGTAATAATGATGTACTTTGCATGCTAATATAAGACTGTACTATGCTATGCTATGCTGTGCTGTACTATACTGTACTATACTATACTATATCATATTAATGCTGTACAACAGAACATTTTATTATACCGTGCAATTCTATACTGTACTACACTGTACAGTACTATACTGCATTTTACTGTATGTGACTATACAACACACTACATGCAGTTCTATATTATACTAATGCTGTACTATACTATACTATACTATACGCAATATTACTTTTGTCTACATATTTTTATTTCTTTACCTTATTTAGAAACTTATATTAAATGAATTGCAGCTTTTTGATTGAGTTAATCTTGACTTGGTTAATTCCATTAGAACTCTAGAAGACCTTCCCAAATGACTGTTGTGCTTGATGCATGGCTCTGGGCTGGGAGCTCTTTAAACCCACACGTTCGCCCCGGCTTTTGTCCCCAGTAAGCAGGTTTGAATTAATTAAAGGGGGGCTGCATTATTCACGAGATTCCCACCAGCTCCCGTGGGGGGTGGCCGGCCCATGAGAGGCCAAGGATGAGAATAGTCGGCTTGTTGTTTTGTAATGCACTCAATATTCTCCTCCTTCATGTGTTTAACCTTTTGCTTCAAGTGCCTCTGTGTTTGTGAAAGTCTCTGTGTTATCTGCAAGCTGTTTATGGTGCATATGTGTTGCGGAGCTGTGTGAAAGGACAGAAAAAGCATAATGTGACTAATGGTGGTATTGTTATTGGTCCTAACACAGTTCCTTCACCAGCCCCTAATACTCTTGCACACTTATTTGCAGCTAATCTGTAGGAAAGTAACTTATAATGGGCATGCAACGGCTTATTAAAAAAAAAAAAGAAGCCTAACAAAGATGAATGGAAATAGTGGGCCACTTCAACAAAAGCATTCATGTGAACAGTGTGGGCCAGTCTCAATACAGATTACAATAATGGCTTTCCCAGCAAACAAAGGCATTTTAACTTTCCCTAACATGACAGAATGTAAGAGCCAAAAACAATTAGGCTGTGTCCGTGTGTCTATATGTGAGAGGGATAAAGGCAACGATGTAAGGAGCATGTGCAGGGGATTTATCATAAAAAGAATATACTGTCATCTCAAGCCTCCACCCACAAATGCTTTATTTTGTAGAAACTGTTGCTAAGTTTACAGAACACATGAAACTATATTCACTCACTCTTTTAAGCCACATACGATAGTAACTGCTGGTTACTACTTCATAAAGTATTAATAATTACTAGGACAACAATAACTAGGATACATTAGTTCTTTCCATTATACTTGCAATGCTTGTAGTTGCTAAGTATTATGTCTTTATTATCTGACCTGCCTTTTTTGCCCTAGTGACCCGCTTTAGTTATTTACCAGCTACTTTCTTAATAATAATTAATTATAGCATTACTAGTACTCTAGAAAATGGATTAATCCTAGATATTGTTTAATAAGTATTAATTAGCTGTTTATTAATGGCCAATTTGATAAACCTCATGCAATAATAGACAATATAGTATTGCCCTATACAAAAATGGTTTGACCTTTCCTAATTGTCAAACAATTTATGTGGCTACATAATAAGAACTGAAATGTGTAAATAAATACACAATCATTATCAAATACACCCTGAATGGTATGTGTTGAGCTTTAAAATGTATGTTAAGGGTTAATGATTTCTTCCCAGTGTTCTGCAAAAAATGACTTCACAATGGTTTCTATGAAAGTATGCATTCATGTTCAGAGCATGCCTGTGGAGTGAGCATGTGTTTATGATATGTAGAAATTGTATGAAAGAGTATTAAAGAGAAAGATGGGCAGTGAAAGGGGCCATGGTGGGTAGAACTGGCCATGAGGGTCTTGCAAGACCTTGGTGAAATATATTCATTAAGAAAATCTGTTTGGCATAACCATTATCTGTGGTTTGAAGGGAAAGTTTTCCGCTCACTGACGTAATCCTGAGCTGCAGGGGGGCTTTTATACCATTACATTCCCCCACAGCCGACAGCTGTCTCTGTACAGATCCCCAGCAGCCCGGAGCAGGGCAAAAACAGTTTTGCCACGCAGCGCCATCTCAGATACCAGCCTGCGGGTATATAAAGCACCTTGTGTAACCCAGCGGTGCATGCCAGTGGAAAAACACTCAATTACTGTATGTTTCAGACATGCAGAGAATGCCTAGAATGAAAGGAAAGATCTGAAAGATTTCAACAACTTCTTTGGAGCAGTGTTTTCGGAGAAAGACTATGGACGTGTCCTCTAATGGAATTTTTTAATACAGATGAATGGAAACATTTTAATCCTAAAGGAAACTGTTGCAGCAGAATCAACACAACCAAACACACACACACACACACACACACACACACACATACACACACAATCACTATAAGAAAATCTCATAAAATAGTAAAAAATAAAATGGTAAATTACCCATTTCTATTGGTCTATTCATCATGAAGAGGGTATCAAAAAGAGCAGCTGGTGTTTTTGCTAACACTTTACAATATGATTACACCTATGAAGGCTTTATAAAGGTTTATAATTTGATAGTTCATTTTAGGTCATTTAAGGTTATTCATTAAGTCATTAATGCATTTTCAAATGTAATATCATAAAGTATAATTCAGCAAAGTGAAATATGAAATCACTTAAACACTAGTCCTGTAGATACTAAACCACAGGTAGAATCAGGCAGGAATGAATCCTACAAGCTCATCTCCAGTGTTACTCAACTCTGCCTGTCTCTGTACTGGACATACTGAGCTGAGTAACACAGCATGGTCCTCTGAGTCACACACACACCATGCACGTAGGGTGTTCTGATGTTTATCTCTTTGCTATCACCATGTTACTGCTATTATGAAACTCGGATGGCATAGCACATCTACGTGTTTTGCTTTTCTGCCTTTAAAAGCATCGTGGCACGCTCCAGAAAGCGCTCTCTGGAGAACACATTTGAAGACTCTGAAGACTCCATATTTTACATTTTTCTAAGATTTTGTCTTCTTCACTGAAGTCAACTCGTGACATTTGTGTGGTTGTAAATACCAAATCTAGCTGAGTTTTTTACAAGACCACCTTTACTTTATCTCTTTCTGTGTCCTTCTGTGTTCTGTGTTCTGTGTACTGGGGCAGCTGGTAGCCTAGTGGTTAGGGCATTCGCCCTACGACCAGAAAGTCCGGGTTCGATTCCCAAGACCACTAGGCACAGCTGAGCTACCCTGAGCAAGGTCTTGTGTAGAAACTGATGATCCCATTACAACTGTCAGCTCTAGCTTTAGTCACTTGTTGAAGCTGAAATAATGTAATATTATGTAATGTAATATTATCTAATATTTACATGTCATATAATACTCTGAATCATTCTGCAACAGTGAACCAACATTAACCTTAAATATTACTCTGAAAGGATGAACTGAGAGGACATAAGAAGTCCCACATATGAGGGTTTTTATGACATTGCAAGACACATAAAAAGGCCAATAAAGATTGACTGCACTATTTGCTATCGTTGAAAAGTAGCTACCTGCTTTCATAAACCAATGGAAGCTGCAGCACAGAATAGTAAAAATGAACTATTTGGTTATTTCAGACCTATTAGACACATTTTGCCATGTATTTAGGATACTTGGATCCTTTGGATGGCTTCAGTGACAGCCAGGAGCAGCACAAGGTTTCATTGTTTCCAAGGGGTTCAGATCCAGCTCTGATCTGGTGGTGTGTGTGACTGTGGCTCATCGACCCGAGTCATGTGTGAGTGACACCAGGAGTGTGGAAAAGAGGCAAGAATACCGCAGGGGGATTTCTACCCAGCCATAATAATCACTCAGTCGCAGAGATCTGTGGATTTTAACTTCTGCTACCTGATCCAGGCCACATGAAAAGCAGTAAGAGTGAATGGGGTGTCCCATTTCAAGGCTCTCGACACCATCCAGGTGCTCCAGGTGTGGCACTCCAGTGTGTAAATAAACAGACTCAGGTACTTAGAGCACATAGAGGGGGTCCCTGATGAAATCCCAGGCCTCTGTGAGGGTTTAGCTATTAAACATAAGGTAGATCACACAGAGAGCTTACATAAAGCCATTAGAAACACAGGAAGAACATCTAGGGATATGCTTCAAGGGCTTGCTTATTTGTTGTCGGTCTGATCCCAAAGCTGTGGAACACAGAGAGGTGTGTGTGTGGTTTAGTGTGCAGGTTCAGACGCTCCAGCAAGGATTCATAATCATCACCAGGGAGTTTCCCGCTTCAAACACGGCTTACCATGTTGATGACAAACTCTCATGTTTATGTATTTTTGGTAAAAAACATAACTTTTTTAAAGGGCCCATATAATGCATTTTCCATTTTCCTTTTCCATGTGTAAATACAAAAATACAGGTATAAGAGCAAATTAAAGAGTTTAATGAAGTATTGCTAGTTTCAATCTGTACCATTCACCAGTATGTACTGAACTGACATGTTTCCAAAAAACTGCATCTGCATATATCCTACTATTCTTTAGCCACACCCATTCAATTTAGAAGTGTTTTTGGAAACCATACAGAGTAGCCAATCAGAAAAGAGCTCATATCATGTCTTAAAGGCATCATATGTGTGTTAAAGACATATACATCAATCAAATCTTAAAGGCACAGTGACAAAAAACTGTTTAATTAAGGAATAGATACTGGAAAATGATCATGTAAAAAGAACTATTGTTGGTACATGAACCACACAAACTGTAAGTGGCCTCAGGGATGAAACGATGCATCAAAAAATGTACGATATGTATCCTTTAATGAAATGTATTGAACTATACATTCTGTTAACATCATTCAGGGTAGAATCTCCCCCTTGGTAGGAATGAGATCATGACTTGATGTCAGACTTTGAAGAAAGAGAGTATCATGCTCTGAGATTTGGTTTCACACAAATCACACACACACACACACACATACACACACACACACACATTCTTGATCCTCCTCAGTTCACATAACTAGCGTGTCTTCACTTTTTACAGCTTTCTGCAAAATATCTTTTTTGAGACAAATGTATATGTATGTTTATCTTTCTAGAAACAAAATGCCCTCTGAACGATGGAAAAAACTGGAAATGTACTAAACCAATGCCAGTTTCATATATTTTAGGCTCATAGCTGCTGATGCTGACCCTGATGTCAATATAGAAACACACAACCACACACACACAAATGCATGCATGCACAGCCTGTGTGAACCTACACCCTTACTATTTTCTCCCTTTCTCCTAATAAGACAGAAAGCTCCAATACTCTTGATGGCTCTAATTAGCTTTCTGGCACATCATCTTGTCCTTAACATTGGAGTGAAAAGTCATTTCATCAAGAAAGAGGAGAGTTACAAAAAGAGAGACAAGTGGAAAGGAACAAGGGAAGAAGGAGGAATAAAACCTATACAGGACAGGTTTATGTGCTCTGTCTCACAGGGTGCGCTGAGATTGAATTGTAATTACAGGAGCACTCGGTGCAGCTGCGTAAATCAGGTCAGACCCTTTAAAGAAGACGAACAATACTGTCAAAGTCTGCATTGTTGGTCTCAGCAAATATAGATATGACTAAGGCATTTGTGGTTTGACATGCAAGAACAAGCGCAGAACCCTCCAGAGGCTGTATCCATCAGTGAATGTAGACATGCCCGTTCCATGCTAGGCACATGGAGGCTCCACTTTAATGCCCAATTAGTGGTGTCCCAGGCAGTCTGTGGAATGCTGAGGTAAATAACTTTTGGAGAGAGCAGCAGGAGATTGTTATCTGCTGTTCAAGTGGTCTAAAAGGAGGTTCCTTCAAAATGGCAGCCAAAGTAATCAGCCTCTTTTGCTCTCTCGCAGAAACGAGACCACTCTGTAATAGCGGTAGAGGTGTAATTTGTATGATTGTCTCATATTTCTGCTGAGGTTAACAAACCAATGTTCACATTACGCTCCTGGGCAGACATGAGCACCCTGCTTATTCCCTCAGCAAGGCCTCCTGCAAAACATTTATAAAGATTACACTCGACACCATGACCGCTCAGCCATGTTTTCACTATGGAGCAGACTCCCCTCAGATAACCTGCCAGCATTATATAACCCAGCCCTCTTGCAGAAAAGCATCTGAGCATAAAGTTATGTGTCTTGTCTGAGCATAAAACAAAGTGACTGTGGAAGCAGATTAATGAAAGACAAGCTTCAAAGGTCTCTCTGGTGTCCTGTCTTCAAATGGGAAGTCGATAACCTATGCTGGGAAAACAGTAATGTTGGGAATCTATGGTGTGCATGTTGATGTTATCTGTCTTCATGCCTGTGTTCTCAATGTACCCAGTGCAGCCATACCAGTGTTCACAGTGTGCTTAGAGTACTCACACCAGTGTCATCAATGTACTAATACTATTGCACCTAATGCACTCAGTGTATTCATTCCAGTTTACTCAGTGTACTCATAACAGTGTAGTTAATGTACTCTGTGCTCATGCACCAGTGTACTCAACATACTGAGTGTTACCATAGTAGTGCATTCATTCCAGTGTACTCATATACATGGACTCAATATCCAAACTGTACTCACAGCCATGCACTTATTGTACTTATACCAGTGTACTTAATGTACTCATTGTTCTCATACAAGTAATAATAATAATAATAATAATAATAGTACATTTTATTTGTGGGCGCTTTTCTAATACCCAAGGTCACCTAAGTATACTCAATATGCTCAGAGTAGCCAAACTAGTACACTCAACATTACACACTGTTGCTTGTGTAATTCTCATTAAGTTATCAGTCTCATTAAATTACTCGCATCTATGAATTATTGTCATTCTAATTCATATCAGTATTATAATTATTTAATAGATTTATTAATTATGTTTATTACAATAATTTCAGTGAATAATAATGACTTCTGAAGTTTAAAGCTTTAACAGTAGTGTGGCTTCAGTTGGTTTCTGTATCTCAGGCATACCAGTGAAGTCTTTACTAAGTGTTCCCATACTAGTGTAGTCAGGGTATACTTAACACTCATCCCAGTGCACTCACTGGACTCATACACATGCAGTCGATACCCAAATTGTACTCGCAGCCGTGTACTCAGTGTAATTATTCCAGTGTATTCAATTACGTTATGCTGGTAGCACATCAGATTAATATTAATCTAGTTTACTCTCATGGGCTCCACAGAGTTGAGGATGATGGCCGAAGGGAGGTTCGCCAGCCTGCCCAGGAATCTGCATATGGGACGCCAGTGCCCACTGGCCTCCTCCATGGACCTGCTGAGCTCCAGGCCTGTTGCAGCAGAGATGCTTCCTCCTCCTGGATATCACAGCGTCTCCATTCATGGCACCATGCCTCGCAAGAAGAAGGGAGGTGGCAGCGCCCCCACTAGGCCATGGGAAACGTGTGGGTCACTGCCACACCCCAGCCGCTGGCGCCTGCCCTCGTCTCCACTCATACACAACATCATAGACGAGCACCAGCCTTTTCATGTTGCCAGGGAGGACTCTGCAGCACACAGGTGAGCTCCTTAACTTCAACACAAAGAGCCTCCTCACACGCTTGGATCTAATCACTGTAGCGCGACTCGCATAATACTTCAGCTGTGGAAACGGAAAGACATCTCATTGTGACAGAGCCAAGGCAGAAGTGGAAGAAATAAATGACTGTAGGCCAACCCTATTGGTCTGCTGAGGTTACATTAACTACTGGCCTAAACTTTGGCATGAGCAATAATAAGAGTAAAAATTAAAAAGAAAAGAGAGAGAAAATGTTTTTTTAACAGAATAAATGTCATCAGTGTAGAACTAACTGATTTTGCATTTGTGTTGCTGTGGGATGTCCCGCAGACTTTTATTGCAGCCATAATAGAGATTCCACCTGATAATCAGTTCTAGCCTGATATCACAAGGCAGTACAGGATCAGATAGGAAGAGATCAAGGAAAAAAGTCTGATACAACAAACCAAAATTGACAGCACACTGTGTTGTTAGCTGTGTGATAGCAGAGCATTTGAATTGGTTGTTCACAGAGTAACTTAATTGTGAAATACTTTGAAACATTAAAAAAATATATTGTTTGCTTCCATACTTTTAGCGTGTACACATCAAAGCCTGAGTGTAAGGCTGATTTTGCATATGTCTTCAATTCTGCCCCCTCACCTCATGTAAACTCATTTCTATCCACCCAGTTAATGCTCACATAATAAGATCACCCTTTTCAGATAAACTCAGAACTCCGCAGTCAGCCTTCGTGTTGTTGGCTACCTCAACCCCCTCATTCTGAGATTTGCAGGAGGAAATATTTAGATGTAGGCGAGCTCAGAATTTACACTGTAGACTAGATTAGAAGGTTAGTCTATACTGTTATCAAAGGCCAATGTGTTCCTCCATTGTAGCAGAGAATCACCTTATACACCCTTCCCACAGATACACTCCCAGTCATAACAAAAGAAGAAGTTCCAGGTGGAGATCCACACAGTCACCTTGTAAAATCACAAACTGCTCTTGTGAAACTGCAAAGTCTCATGAATGTTCTTCATTTTCAAGGCTTTGTTAGTATTTTCGGCTTGTAATTGGCTGATGTTATCAATGTCTCAACTAAATGTAGGATATCTGGTGTTGTAATGTGTGCATGTATTAAACAGACAGAAATCATGGTAACTGCTCATCTCTCCCAGCTGCTTTTCTCGTAACAGTGATAAACATGAGTACATGACACATGGATGTGTCAGAATGAGCAGACCTCGCCCCTTCAGCCTTCCTCACTATGTAATTATGTGACATGCCCTTCCTTCACCACTGACACTCCTGCTGAAAACAAGCAATGCATTCCTAAGACATTGATATCATCATAGTCATAGTCCCGCCTCAGTTTTAGGAAAACTGAAATGACAGCAAGAATAATAATTATGTAAAGAAGGTAAATCAACTACTCTTCAAGGGCAGACGTTGGCAAAGACAGGCAGACCATCTAGGGCCCTCATAAGCAAAGAGTCAAATGAAAATACATATGAGATGCAGGTACTGACTCATACTAATCTGAATTTAGTATGACATGGAACGTGACACAGAATGTGTTTGGATTGCTAAAATAATTGAAATGCATCTAAATTCCATCTAAAAACTACAGCAAACTTGATGTGTCCTTGTTTTTAATGAAGCCGCACATACCACTGGCAGCATTTGTCAGAGCCGCGAAGCCCACACACTGAGCTACCTCGGAGCACAGACCAGAGATCAGACGAGGGATCCATGCTACTGAGTTTATTCAAAGTAAACAGAACAGAAATGAAACAGGCACGATGACCACCAGGAACACAGACTAGACTTAGAACTGGATAACAGGCTCAGAACGGAGGCTCTCTTAGCGAGGTGATGGACACATGAGTGAGTCAAACACAAACAGCACTTTAAATAGCAACAGAAATCAGACCAAAACACAGGACAGGTGGAAACTCACTCATGTGACAAACTCAGACATGTAACAAAAGCAAACCCCAAAAACAGCAAAATAAAAGCCCCAAAAACCCAACAGAAAAGCAGTGGCCCTACTGGCCACTGACCGAACCGTGACAACATTCAGCATTAATGCACACCGACACTGTGAGCAGTACAGTGCTATTGAACATTTAATTAATACTGCAATTAATTAAACGCAGAATGCAACCACAAAATCAGTAGTATGTTCTGGTATATACTCAGGGGATGTTGGTGGCCTTGTGGGTAGGATACTTGCATCTGAAGAGGTCATGGGTTTGAATCCTACCTTCAGCACATCACCATTGGGTCCCTGAGTAAGACCCTGAATCCAAAGAGACAGCCCCCTGTAATTGGGGAATGGAAGATGCTTTGGATAAAAGTGTCTGCTAAATGGCATAAAAGTATACAAATAGACAAATGCTGATGGCTGAAACCTCAGCTAACATTACTTGCATCATATTTTTATCTTGTGTCTTTTTTAAGCAAGTAGTTAGTTAACCAATACTAAATGTGAGGAATTTCAGAAATTAGGCTGAAACTTTTAGTCAATTTATCTATACAAATGTAAAATAAACTTTACACTTCCGATGCAATAAAGCTGTGCATTTACTTTACGGGTTAGGTGATAAAATGCTCACTTATTAGAAATATGGTTTTAGAAAATAAATATAAAATTATTCAGATCTGTGCTTTACAGCATTAAAAGCATTCAAAATGGGAAATGATTTGGCATTATAGCAGATTATTCTTGTTACCTGTTACTTTGCAAGAGCGTGAACACAGTCCACATTGTTACCCAATGTGAAATTATGCATGAATTTGTTTTAGGGCAAAACTATACTAAGGCCTTACTAACAGCTTGGCGTGTTGAATCTGGCATTTAGTGCGGTCAGCTTGATTGCCCCAGGTCCTCTTTACTGCTTGGTTTAATTACCAGGAGACAGTAACCAGGCCAGCTCAGATATAATCACATAGTACAGGTCAGCACTAGCCTGGCCTGCATACTATCCCCCCGCAGTCTTACTACCTTACTATCTAATTCCCGTCTCTCTCTCATTGCATATTACTTTCCACCCTGCTGTGTCTCCTTGCTACACCTCCAGGCTTGTGCATCTCATCTCTATCGTCTCACTGATTTTATCAAGGCAAGCCAACAAAGCTGCCCTGTTTGGATGCATCTTCTCTTTAACCAGGTCACCTTTCTCTGATAATATCACTCCCTGACAATGGGAGACCTGGCCAAAATAGCTCTGTGCTCTTCAAGAAATTGACCATCGGCATGCTTCAAGGGGCAGAAAAACAGCACAGACGTCTGGTGCAAAACATTTTGCCCTGGAAATATTCTGTGAGATAAAACCAAGTTATGTAGCTGTGTGAAAGGGGGTCTGAGAGCTGCCTGCTTTAAAAAGTTCTGTCTGACTACTAGACTAATATATCACTGTTTCACATCGTGTGCTTGTTCTGGTCAGGAAGGACACAAGAGTTGTTTACTTGCTGCTAACAGCTTCCAGCTAAATTCTCAAATGACTTTTCTATGCAAGAATGGCACAAGCATTCAGGTTCAGTCATTTGTTTTCCAGCAGTCACATAAGCAGGGGATAAACAGGACAGGGACTGTGCGCAACAACACATAGGCCTACGCTCATCTGTCATCTGGAGACACTCAGTCTTGCATGTCTTTAACAATATATAAAATTTTATGTATACATGTATGTACTTTTATCATTATTATTATCTCAAACAATGAATAAAACATATTGTCTTTAGAGCAACTTCCTAAAGGCTACAAATATCCAGGAAATCGATTTGCTTGATCGCAAAACGGCAAAGAAGGTAGAGAAAGACAACAGGAGAGGGAGTGAGAGAGGCATGAAGTGGCATAAAATGTTGTTCACACAAAAGATTATGAAAGATTACAGCCAATGATCACTAAATCACTAAATGACCCACAACCTTGGCCACCTTCCACCTCCTTTCCCTCCACACCGATGCAAGCACAGACATGGCATCCCTGAAACCACAGATTCAACCCCAACTCATGAGTAGAGCAAAAATACAGTATAGCATCAATAGCTATAGATTCTGAACTATGAGCCTGAGACTAATTAAAACAGACAGTTAGATCCAGTAATGAAGCTCCAAATAAAATACCCTTTGGGAAGTCTTCTTTTTATTTTTCTGTAAATTTAATGTTTATTTATTAATCTTAAGACGTTTTGCTAAGTAGTTAAAACGGTGAACAGTAACAAAATACTTAAAACTATTGCACCTAACTATCTTTATCTAGTATCTGTACATTACTCAAGTATTTCCATTTTGGGGTCTTTTTATTGTGCTTTTGCACTTTCCAGAGTGTGTTGATATGTGTTGCTCTGAAGAGGGAGAAACCTGGATTTCCAAAAATATACAAAAGTTTTTGGTGAACTCTCAAACTGAAGCACAGCAATCAGATCACCCTCTTTTGAAATAAAAGCTGCTGCGCGAGAACTGCTTTTTAAATAATATAACTGCTCAGGTATTCTAAGAGAACTTTGTCATCACCATGTAAACTGTATTAACTGTGGTTCTTCTGCTCAGACAGCATATGAATAAGAAACACCTTCACTGGCATACGGCATTACCTACTAATAGCTAAACATTAACTGGCAGGATGAAAAAGTCTAGACATGAATGTAGACTCCAGTAGAGTCTTGCTCTATAAACACATCCCACTACTGGATATGGTCCAGTCAGACAGTGCTTCACCCTGCGTATGTACGTGTGTTTTAATGCGTAGGTGTGTGCTTGGCTTGCCACAAGGACGAGCGCATCTGTCCCCTGACATTTCGAAGGTTACCTAATATTGGTCTACTCTTTCACTGCCAGCGAAAGGAGCAAAGGTGAAAATGGCCAGGGAGCACTAAAAGTGCTAGCAACGACCTCTCATAGAACCGCCATCTCCATAACAACACCTTGCTGCGACTCAGCATGACATACGGAAGAGGAGGCGAGGTAGTGTGTATGAGAGGAAGGGAGAGAGAGAAGGAGAGAGAGTGGAGAGTGGAATGAGAGACCAAGACGAAGACCACTGACATTTTTACCATTAATTCAGCCTTTGCTAATTAAAGGATGCAAGGTTTTATTCCTGACCATAAATATGGATTTAACTTGGAAACACACATTGGTTTGACTGGCTTTCAGCAATTGTGACGTGGTCTGTACTAACCCTGGAAGTGCCTGTCCCTGTGGTCAGCTCGGGACTGCGGCTTCTGTTTTCGCTTGCAGGTGAGTCACTGAATTAACTGAATTAAAGTTAGAAGAGAATTCCACTGTTTCTGATTCCACTGTTGTTGAGATTGTTGACACTGTTAGATTGGTCTGAGGTGAAATGCTCTGTCCTAGAGAAACTTACAGAGTCAAGGTGCTGGTGATAGGAACCAGACCTCCTGAAGGTCTGGTCTAAAACATTTTTTCTTAATCCATTCATTGTACAGAGGTATGCACAGAGTATTCTAAGGCAAAATAGCAAAATAGTACCCCAAAATGTTTTTTTTTTCTTCAGATTTACCACTGTTAAACCAATTTCAATATTTTCCAAAAATCAGGTTCACTGACTGAGCGTATTTGTATGATAGACATCATGACCCCTGGTTCCCATCACCATCTCTGTATGTACATGTACCTAAATCAGTAGGTTTCTCCATTTCACATCATACCACTTTCATTGAATCATTGCCACCTACCAATCATTGAATTATGCAGAACATTTATAAAAAGTGCTCCCTTAAAGAAGTAGTTCATTCAGGATTTAGTTCCGTACTCTCATAACTACACATTTCATGTTAGTTTTATACATTTTTTTAATGTTAACACTTAGATTAGTAACTGATTAATAAACCTAGAAGTGAAGGGGCCAAATTCTCACAAATGTGAGAACAAACAATCAGTCTCAAACTCGTACAGCAGTGCTTACCAGCTCTGGTTCTACAACTGCTTCTACTAAATACCGGCAGAAGTTCTTATTTGGCTGGAAAAGATGCACTAATCTTAATTAAGGCGGGATTGGCGTGTTAATCTTCTGGAAACTAGACCTTCAGGGATATGATTGGGGGAGCACTGAAGTCCACAAGACCCCAAAACACATCTGCACTCTTTTTTGTGAAGTTTGTGGACTTCATCAAAACAAAAAGCAATCGACAGATCTTTGTGCATGTGCTGGAAAACATCTGGACTGCTTTCATTTACCTGCATTTGCCGAACAGCTGTGACTACACACACACGAATGCTGAACACATATGAGGTGAATGCAGGTGAATGCTGCGAGAGATTGATAGCTTTAAAGGCAGAAGAAATAGCTGGAGAAATATAAAGAGATGAAAGGGGTAATGGAAGGGCAAAAGGGGCATGTTTGCTATGTGATTGATTTATAATGCAGTTAAATATTAAAGCAAAGATACCAGAAAGGTATTGAACAGTGAGAGCTGAAAAGAATCAGCTAAAGACCATCTGCTTAAAAGTGTGTGGGTCCCAAAACAGCTCTGATCCATCAAGACCTGGACTCAAATGTGCCTACAATTGTCAGACCTGTGTAGGTCTCCAAAATGAGAGCAGCAGATCCTTTAAGTCCTATTTGTTGCAAAGTGGGCCTCCGTAGATCAGACTAGTGTGTCTAGCACATCCCATAGATGCTGGATTGGATTAAGATCTGGGGAATTTGGGGGGGGTGTACTTGGTCTGCAACATTGTTTAGGTAGGTGGCATGTGTCAAGGTAAAAGCCAGGAGAATATTGGTCATCACATTTAAATTAGTTCATGTTTCTGGTGCCCACACATTTGGTAGTGGACAGAGGCCTGGGGTTTAATGTTATGACTTGTGTGTGTGATTATGTGGCCTTATTCATCAAGATAAATGTAAGTAGAATAAGAGACACATACAACTGGACCTGGGACCTGCTGACTCTGTTTGTGTTTATTTTTCTATGTTTGTAAGGACAAAGTGTCCTGACCGTCTGGGGAAAAAACAGACTACTCCGCAATATCAGTACAATAAGAGAATAGTTGACCGTACGAAGTGTTTTTTGGCTAGTTTAAAGATTAGGGATAGATTATGAGTGGCCACAATTTATGGGGAATGGTAATGTGTGGCCAGAACTTAATAAGGTGTGTGAATTTGATAAGCTGTAACTTAGTAAGGTGTATAAATAGGATAGTTCAGTTATTTCCAAGTCATGACACCCATTGCTGACCAATGTGTTCAGTTACTCACACATAGCTTGTGTAATCCTCAGAGAAGAGCACTGCCAATAGAACGAGACGCTCTGGAGCAGCCTAATGTCTAATGAGCGTAAGGTCACCATGCTCAATGATAGGCATTGACTAGAGGGGGATGAAGCCCCCCAACACTGGGCTGTGGAGCAGTAGGACTGCACGATCCATCATCTAGTGTAAAGCCTCCTTACTGTGTGTGTGTCTTTTCATGGTCAGGGTCAGGCACACCATGGGCAGATAAAAGCTGATTAAACATCCGTTTGATGCTGGCTGTTGATAGAAGGCTGTGTCCTTTCAGCACCATCGTCATCATCAGCCCTCTCTTCTCGGAATGACTAGATTTTTCTCGCCTCGTCACCATCCTCCCCAAACAGCTGCGATAAGTCCAGGCAAACATTACAGGCGGCTGTAGGACGATGCAGTCGCATTTGAGCACAACGATACTGCTGGGCAGCACTGCCACCAGCTTCCTGTTTTCACAAAAGCCCTGCCCTGTATTCACCAGCGCTCATAAGTCTGAGAGATTTTGAGACATTTATTCAGGACCTTCATTTAAGTTTGTGCTGTATTTGACCAAAGTGTTGCCCAAAGTGCTGACGCCTCTCAGCCCATTTCAGGTCTGTCCAGTATTTTTACATAACACTGTGTATGTTGCAGGTGTTCTAATCTAGAGGATTTCTTTTTGCTGCACCCAGCTGAAGTGTAAATAAATCTCTCTTACCATCCTGTTTAACTTGGGGTTGGGTTGTTACAGCTACTACTTGGATGTTTTTTTTATTCTAACCTAGAGAGAGAGAGAGAGAGAGAGAGAGAGAGAGAGAGAGAGAGAGAGAGGGAGAGAGAGAGAGAGAGAGAGAGGGAGAGAGAGAGAGAGAGAGAGATATCTTTTTTCACACACCATGCATAAAATAATGTCTGTTTTAGAGCATGTGCTATTTGTCTAAATAGGACCTGAATTTTCACACTTGTCAGGTTCAGGCTGTTTTGCCAGACTCTGCTAAGAGTTTTGTCAATATATGGTCAGGTTTGGACCATCTGAAGAAACTGATGCGCTGACCAGGTCACAGAATCACACTGCCCCTATAGTTTGCAAAATGCACTGTGTTTGCAAGATGTGTGTGTGTGTGTGTGTGTAGGCTCTCAACTCTAGTGAATAACCATGGATTTGAGGCCTCGTTGCATGTCTAGTGCCACCAATAATAGCGTCTTCGCAAACAGAAATCCAGCAATAGCCTGAGCGCCTCTGCTTGACCTGCTAAATCCTCCCATCTGTGGTCAGGAGAAATGCTGCGGTCCGGTTCGGTACAAATCACTACTTTAAGACACAATACAGCTGAGGTTTGGCAAGGAAAGACAGAAGGAAAGAGAGATGGATGGGCGCTCTAGCAGGCAGGCTTTCTCTGAGACAGAGAGTGAATGATCCACTTTGAGGAGGCCTGAGTTCTGCTATAGTGTACTGAAGGCAGTGATTAATCAGAACTTATGAGCTCTTTCGAAGTTTTGCCACTGTAACCTCTAGTATCAGAAGATGCAGGAATAAAAAATAGTCTGGACACCTCTCCATAAAGAATATCTTCACAATTGGACTAACTCAAAGTAACTTCTTCAAAGTAGCTCTCCTGTGCAGTTTTGGACACGCTTGGCCAGGAACAAGCTGGAGTGTTTTTCCAACAGACATGAAGTTTCACACTTTGACCTTGTTTGCTGTCAAACAGCACTTGTGGAGAGAACAGGTAACACTGGTGCTAGAACATTTTCAAACATAGATTCTTTACTCTTTAGGCTTACAACTTAATAAAAGCATCCCTTGAGATTTCTTTTGAAATGCAATGAATATAGAACTTCCATCATAGACTTTTTTCATCTGTGATGGAAAACTTGTTCTCCAAGGTTCTTAAAGGAACTTTTCAAAAACTTTTCATCCAGCACCAAAAAGAGTTCCACTACTGTTATCAGTCAAAGAACTCAGTACAGCACAAAATCACCTATTATTTACACAATGATATTTACACAATCATTTATTTTATTGTAGCGGTTGCATGTAATATTTTGACCTGAAGTAGTTGCAGTTGTGGGATTTAAATTGTGAATTGTTTTCACATAAGGGGTTCTTACTCCTCCTACTTCATTCTTCATTGCTCTCTAGCAGCTCAAGGCAGAATCACTACATTACACACATAGAGCTACTTGTGTACCTCTGATAAAATATTTCCATTGCAATGGGAGAATTAAATGTAGAAAAAACGTTATAATGATGAAAAATATATGTTCAGTAAGAAGTTTGTTTAGTACTGCATAGTGGTTCACTCTAAAGAACACTTTTTAAAGCTTATTGTAAGCATTGAAAAATGTGACTCTAAAAAGCCTGGAAAGTTTTTAATGAGTTCTTCTGTAATGATATGTTAGTTTATCGAAACTGAGACTCATATAAAGGGACAAAGCTTAGAATGATTTATAGTGTCATCATGAAAAAGCAAATATCCCCAGGCTGATATACAGGTAGATGTTCCTGCTGAATGCTTTATAAGGCCCTGGTCTCTGGACATACCTTTTTTCCACCAACCTGAATATAAACCTTCATCCCCTGAGGGCACAAGACACCCTATCACAGAGCCTGCTGGATATTAAGACAGAAAGAAGAAAGAGAGAGTGGGAGTCATAAAGAACATAGAGAAAGGAAGGCAGGGGAGTTATGAAGAAAGGGTATTTTCCTGGTGTAAGCTGAGATGAAAGGTGGTTGGCTGGGGACAGGTCGTGGCCAGGACGGGCGGTAGAAACGGAGCTATATGGAGAAAGAGCTGAGCAGTGTGTCTGACCACGCTAACCAACACTGAACAGGGGAGAAGCTCTTTTCTCCACCACATGTCCTGCGTTCCACACTCGCCGGAGAAATGCAGTGCTTGACTCGCGTGACCAAGGCTCATCACTGCAGTTAGCGTGAGTCCCATATACATCGCAAATTTACAGCCAGTGGCAAAAGTAAGAAACTTAATTTAAAGAAACTTATAGTAGACTTTATTCACAGTATACCTTTTTTATCATTATTATAAATGATTTGGGAAAAATGTTACAAAACTGCATGGCCATTTTATTATTATTATTATTATTATTATTATTGTTATTGTTATTGTTATTGTTATTATTGTTATTATTACTATTATGTTGTATCATTTATAAAACACCAGCAGGCTTTTATGATGTGAGTGGATAGAAATGGTAGAAGTATACTTTAAAAAATGTTATGTTAACATTTACATGTTTAGAATGCATTTTCCTTCTCTTGAAGATTTTGGAGATATGTGGATTTTGCCTGACAATAAGTTACACGTATAAATATGCCTTTTAAATCAGAATAGACACAAATACATAGGACATGATGAAATATTTCAAAAGATGAGATCTGATTGTTTTTTTGTTTGCTTTTTTGCTGACGTTTTGTTGTGTAAGGGCTGGAATTAGGAATTATTTAACCTCTTGACCATAATCCGGAAGAAATTTCAGACACAAGGCTCTCAGAGAGAGAGAGGGAGGGAAAGAGAAAGAGAGAGAGAATGAAAGATATGGAGTGGAGGAAATAGGGGGAAATGGAAAAATGAGAGAAAATTAGTGATAGAGATGGTGAGGGGGCGCTGAAAGTGATCTTAAGTCTTTTTTTAAACTCAGGTTTTCTCTGATTGTCATTGACTTTCTGAATGTTCCTTCATCTCTTTCTTCCTTAATGGCTACATTTCATTCTTTATAAGGTATTTCCTATTTTACAGTATTTAACCTGATATGATCTATAATCTGTGTGTGTGTGTGTGTGTGTGTGTGTGTGTGTGTGTGTGTGTGTGTGTGTGTGTGTGTGTGGAGGCTTTCTGGACTCACATGGCTGTGTGAAGTAGTCAGGGGTTGGAAGCGTTGGCAGAGGCGAATCAGTGTGCCTCAGTCAAAGGCACGGTCTAAAACACACAGCACACAGGAGCAGAGAGAAACACACTGCCAGACAGACAGACAGATAGACAAACTTTCAGAGTAAATGTGCTCACTAAAGAGAGTTTTGTCTCTCTGCCGCAGGGACACCGGAGGCATGGACCCCACCATGGAGTACGTCAAGGTAGGACTGTCATTGCCTTTTCTTTTGTGCCTGCATGTCTTCTGTTCTGTTCTTAAGCCTTTCTAGCACTGTTTCTATGCCTATTGTTATTTTTCTACCTTGTGTGTCTCTATAAAGTGGTGCAGATGGGTTGAAGCAGTTCAGTCCATGGCTGATTCCTTGGGCGGTGTGTGTGGTCATGGTTTCATATGGCCTGATGCAGTTCAGAGCAATGTCTATAGGACAGGGCCACTCCTGTGGCCTCTTGAGTGTGTGTATGGCTTAACTGTGTGGGTCAGAAGGTCCAGAGTTAAGCCCTGTTTACGATAAACTCTGAGGCTGCAAAGAGGATGAGAATGTTTTGAATTTGTTTTTAAAAAGCCTCACTAAATAGACATTATATTACTTGGACAGTACAAAAAAAATCTTATTCATATATTATTCTCAGCCTGCACATAAAATACATGCATCGCTGCTGGAGATGTAATGTTCGTAAAAGTATTTTAAAGACACATATAACTGAAAACTGAAAGTTTCTCGACTTTTTGAGCTTGATGTAAACATTATTAAATATGGAAACTGTGCTTATTTAGAATTCACTGTTTTTGTGATTTCATGAAAACCAACCTGTTTACAAATCCGGCTGGTGAGCTTACAGCAGTTTAGCCTGTTTAATTTGTTGTATAGGGGAGTTTCAGCCTCAACCTCTTTTTCAGTGAGGCACAATACAAAGCAGCCCATCAAAATATAACATATACGTGAACAACTAAGTAACAAAAAGCAGTAGAGAGGTTATGAAGGTGGCGTAATTAAATAAATGTAATATATTTGCCCTTTAACTCACAGTAAAAGGATTTTTTGGACTGTTTCACTTTGAGCATTTATTTTGAAATTGTAATGTAATGTAAGCGACAGTTGACATTGTCAAATGAGATAAAAAAATAAGATACAAGGTTTGGTTCTGATCGTGACAATGTACATGTGCTGTTAGTTTATGGTGGGGTGGGTGGTATGTTTTATTTTAATGTCATTTTAATGATACTCAAATGTATTTAACAACCAAAATAGCCATTATTATTTTATTTCATAAAATACAGTTAAAAACTATGAATACTATTTTATCTCGCATATTGCACCAAATCGAGTTGAACAGGGCTCATTATGCTCTGTTCTTGGATTCTTAAGATACAGAAATGCAAAGTGAGACACAATTTATGGGAAAACTATAGGCTATACACACCCTCTGTAGTACTCATTTGGTTTATTCTGGCATGATGGGGTCAAATCTGAGTTTGTGTTTCTTTCTGTTCAACAAATGAAAAAGTTCCCATGTTTCACTAATGCACATTAGTGCTGAGTAGCACAGTGTTGATGGCTGCAGGGTTAGGAAGCAGAAGTGTTGTGATAAGCACAGTGGCAGACGAACGCCTCCCAAACCCTGGGAGAAGCACAGGAAACACTAGAGGCAGAGTTTACACGAGCTACATCAGATCAGCACTGTTTGTAATGTAATCCTCCTGAGAGAAGCTTCAGAGCACATCCTCAGCAATAATGCCATAATTATAGTCTGAAAATGAGGAAATTAACTTCATGTAGTAACAGTGTAGACAAGGCCTGGAGTCAAAACAGCTCGAATAACCAGAGAATTCTGCTTGATGCGTGTATACTACAACTAAGTGCATTTAATTCACTTGATTCAAGGTATGCATTATTTCCATATGAATAAAATCAACACAGTCAGTCAAAAAGTAAGCAAGCTGAGAGAAAACAATAGTCTGGGGCTGTAGTCATTTATAGTACAGCAGCTAAAGTCATACAAGCATTGGGCACAGTCACAGTTTCCTTATGGGTAATACAATCATACCCCATCTACTGCACGCACATGGACATCAGAGTGTGATCTAATCATACCCTATTGAAGGTCGACCATCGCACACAGTAACCTCGTTCTGCAGGGGCAGACAGATGAGTGTTATTTGTCTGAATGGGCTGGGGGAGTGTTTTGGTGTATCAGGTTTTCTAGCGTGCACCTGCAGCCGGTTCGCGCACACCGCTCAGGGCTGTCAGTCCACTCTGTCACCACACATTCAGGTCTCCCAGCCAGCTGAGATACAGCTCCCCCCCCCACACACACACACACGCACGCACACACTCTCCCCTCTCTGCTCTAAGAAGTGATCTTCTAAGGGTTCGCATGTCCTGGTGAAGAGTAAACCTCTCTCAGGCATACAGTGCAGTGCAAACCCCCACCACCCCCACCCCTACACACATAATCCCTTGTTTTTTCCAATATCCAAATAATATTAAATCAAAATGTAGTGTTATTGAGGATTTCCGTGGTATTGGGTAACAATGACATTGGGGTTGTCTTGGAAAAAATAGCCTTACACTATATATCCTAAAGTGTGACGCCTTATCTTCAGAATACAAAGATCATAATAAGGACTATATGCCCTCTTTTCTGCAGTTCTGCAGTTCTGCAGTTCACCAACTTTTACAAACAAAACAAATCTTGGTACTTTTTTACTGCTTTCTTGTTTGTTTGCATTTATTCATATGTAAACTTAGCCCCGCAGAAAGACACAATCACACACTGAGAAAATGGCTTTAAACAACTTGAATAGGTGCCCAAGACTTTTGCACAGTGCTGTATACTGTACTTTAACCCAGTGCTTCTCAAACTGATCAAACAGAGGGTAGTAAGGGGGCCTGGTCAGCCTAATCCAGCTCCAATATTGTGAGTACAGTAAGTGTCTGTGTGCAAGAATTTCAAGTAACAAGATCCAAAACTAGAAAGAAGATGTTGGCGTCAGCTTACACGGATGTTATGTGTTGTCTATATGAATGTGTGTCAGGATGTGTGAGAGGTACTACTGCAGCATAGGCTTAGGTTGCTCTACTATACCAAGCCTCACATGTTACCTGCATCTTTCTTAAGCCACCCCGCATATGTGTATATACCTCCAAGATAAAGGGGAACCTCTGTTTGTGCTCATTAGTAGGATTTCCTCTGTTCTGTTTAACCAACACTACAGACCCGGTAGTATCCGGATGAATCCACAAACAAATACACTTGTCTGCCACATATGAAACAGTAAGTAGGGCCTTCATCTCCATCACTTCAGGAGGATCTGCATGTACTTCACTAAGTGCAGATCTGCATTGTGTTCTGCAAAGCTTTAGCCAAATCCAGATTGTTTAGGGGGAAAGCTGCTGCTGCTGCAGTGATTTTTATTTCCCACCCAACTGCTGGCTGTTTCCTAAGCGGATGATGAGTGTTTGCGTTATGCTAACAGGAAGTTGGCAATTAGAAATGTAGAAGAAGGATGGAGGAACTTCAAAGATGAAGTATACTGATGTCACTTCTTGAGGCCAGATGGCCTCTGCTTGCACTCCTGTGGTAGATGTTCCCTTTTCGTTGTGCTGACAAGTGCTTTGGTTGCGCTTGTGGTGTAGGTCAGGGGCTGCAGTAGTAGTGCAAAAGAAGTTCACGGTCTGTTTTTTGGGAGTAGAAACTCTCAGTAGCTCTGACACAAAACAATCTCATCTCAGTGCTCACCACTGATCATACATCTAGAATCACTAATGGGTGTTTTCGGTTGCAGATATATACATAACGTGATGATAATGTGATACTAGTGCTTCACTGGGTTGTAATTATTTGTTGAAAAAAATATATTTTACAAGAACAGTTATTTAGATTAAGAATTAAGTTATATAACACATATAATAAATTGAATATCCAGAATACTCTTATCTGAACATTTTTAATGTGAAAAATGTGACAAAAATACTGTGCTTAGAGAATTCTGGTATTATTTACAAATTGTTGTCACTTAATCTGAAATAAAACATTTGTAAATACATTGAGATGGTGACCTAAATAAGCACTTAAATTTATTTTTAAATAAAAAAATGTTCTAGCTCCAAACTTACATGTGTGATTTTCCTTGTAAAATCTGCTACAGTCATGTGTGGTCATTAGAGCAATGCAGAGCAAAGCATCAGGTGCAATACAGCCTCAAATAGAGCGCCTTACATTACAGAACAGAATGAAGCTCTGCATGCAATAAACACATTATTAAAGGCAAATCCCCCAGGGAGTCGACTGGGCATAAATCAGCTTCTCTGCTTCCTGGTGTGAAATACCATTGAAAAAATACAATCATTAATTTGACAAATGAGCCAAAACTTTAGAATCAAGTGAAAGTGATAGAGGGTGTGCCACCATTTCTGCTGCTTTTTTACATTAGTCATTGGGTCGACTAGAGTTGCGTGTGAACCAGAGATCACTTTCAATCCAATGCGTCGTGGCTATTATCATCAAAGATGATCGGGAAGGGGAAGAGGGTGGAAACTGTTTGGAGGAGGGCTTGATGTCTAAAAATACTCTCTGTTTCATTGGGTGTGGAGCGTAACTCTGCCCTCAGGGACTTGAGGATGTTTGGGAGAAAGAGGGAGGGTCATAAATTATAACGGCTTAATTGCACTCCCCATAGACTCATAGATGACACCAGACATGGCTTTAATGTGCCAAGCAAGAACTGCTATAACTGACAGGCCTGTTTTGATTAATAGTTTCTTTAGAATGACACCACTGCCAAAACAGCTATTTTGATTGAATTACTCTGCCTTGCCCATCTCCATGACCCCATGACTTGCCTGTAAAATGCAGCAAGATTAAACTCCCAACTCAAGCTAACATTTGCACAATATAGTTTCTACTGTATGTGAGTGATAAACACTACAGTATAACAGAGCTGCACTGGATATGACTATTAATGATGATTAACCCTTCCAGCTCCACAGGGTGTCCTTCTCAGATATTGATAGATGCTCATAACAAAGGAACATGTGAAGCAGCTGAGGTGTGTGTGGATAGCTGCTTGTGTGAGTGTTGGTATCTTTTTGAAGGGAACTAAAATGTCAGTGAAAGCTTTGGGAGTCTGTATTTTATATTATACATTGTGTGACTCAGGGGTTCTTTTTGTTGTGCTAATGCCAAAATATCCATGAAACTCTTTCCTTGAAACATTTAAGTAAGCTGAAATGTTTTTATTACAATGCATAAGAAAAGTATAGTGACAATAAAGAATTAGTGCAGCTTCGCAGAAGGACTTCTGAATGTTCTGTTATCGTTATAGTCGGGGTGAATAGTTTGACACTGGCACACTTCCGGGAACTCATCATTGGGAAAGAGGCAGATAGCAAAGGACCTAGGAAAACAAGGATAAAGGGAAGTGCCAAAAACAAAGGGCAAGCTACTTAGCAAATAGCTGACCTTACTGTGCTCATGAGGCAAGAACCTTTCACACGAGTATTTGACAGACCCCTCTGTCACATACACACACATATTCTTTCTCTCTCTCTCTCTCTCTCTCTCTCTCTCTCTCTCTCTCTCTCACACACACACACACACACACACACACACACACATACACACACACATACACACAGTGGCCTGTTGCACAGTAAGCTGCTAAGGGCTCATGAAAGAGCTTTATAGGAACAATGTGGCTGTGTTCTCACTGTGAGATCTGCTGTCTTCTGAGCCTTCTGAAAGAGCCCTTCAGCCAGGCTGAGCTCTGACCGCACACAATTACAGCCGCCTTTCAGCCAGACAGCCTCACAGAGACCCAGGGGACTGACTGGCAGGATTAGAACCATTCTTAGAACAGCTACCACTGACCTTCAGTAGAGGTCAGTATTTATACTAGAAAATGAAGATGTTTGGTAGGTTATGGACTTATGAACTGAACGCAGGTCCACAAACACAAATTGATTGGACCTACGCTACCAAGTCTGGAATGAATGTTCAAAAGTTTGATTCCGTGTTTTCAACAGTACAAAATGAATGTTATTGCAGACAGTGTGTTCAATAATTATAATTTACAAATCTTGCTTTCAATAATTGGGTTTAAATATTTAAAGAGACACTATTAGTACAAATAATAAATAAACTAATTAAGACATTTTAGATGTGAACAGAGTGATTCACAGACATAGAGGATGTAAATTAGCTGAGAACGCTGTATAGCATTTAAATAAATTAGTATATTATTAATATACAGAACAGCTATTGCATTATTTGTACTTTAATAACCTGTGCAGACACTTCTTTAAGAATTAAAAAAAATTTAAAAGTAACAAATGTTAATGTCAAATTTAATTGTAATGCCACATTTAGACGTATTAATAAATGTAATATTTAATTTAACGTATTATCACATCTAAACCCTGTATCTTATTTGCTTATCATTTTTTAATACCATTTCAATGCACCAGCTAATCCTTACAATGTATGGAGATTTTGTGATTAGGTAGACAAAATTCCTGAAAATGCAATGTACATTGAAGTTAATATCATTTCAGAAGGATGAGATTTTGTTGTGACATTACTGTTATCATTTTTTTCAGCAGTTCAGCATTAAGCTCAAGAACAATCCATCATTCATTAAACAGTGACAGGCAGTGCACTCCCAATTGTGAAGCAGATTCTGTAGAATGGCTTTTGGCTGCCACTGCAGACATTTACAGAACGGATTAATGACATATTTCTGGAACCGATCGTGTTCTTATTTTGTTTTATATTTTAAATCAGCACTAATGACCCTTTCAATTTAACTCGCCCTTGGGCTCGCTTTCCCTCTCTCTCTCTCTCTCTCTCTCTCTTTCTCTCCCTCTCATACACACACACAAATAGGCACCTATAGGCACGCTGCCATATTCATACTGCACTGACGCTCACAATAAAACCGTGGCTGCAGGCGGAGGTGCATGAGTTTAACTACAGTTGGCTGAGAGTGTTTTCAGTACAGGATTAAAGCCAAGCCCATCAATCAGTCGCTACTAAGTTCACCTGGCCTCCTACAAGGCCTGCACTCAGGATGAGTGGAACAGTGTATGCTCGGCTTGTGTGCTCCAGCAGAACACGAGACTACAGCACTGCTGAGCACATGAACCAACATGGCATGTTTGAGCAGCATGAACTTTAAGACTTTGGATTAGAGGTTTCAGCATTCCCAGCTTCAGTCTGCATCTTAGTGCATTCACTAGAACAAACACAGTGGCACCATACACACACAGAGGCATTGCGCCCTCTAGTGGCCATGCGTTTTCTTACACATAAAAGTTATACCTCCTACTGTAATTGCTATTGTACTATATTGCTTCTGAGTGATTTCTTAGTCCTACAGTGATACCCTTTATGACGGAAAGAGGCTTATTAATCTTATAAATAATAATTTTATAAGTTTGTAGGAACTGCAGGCACTGATTTTAAGCAATGAAGTACAAGAAAGTTTAATGATGCTTGTTATTGCCTTAAGAAGTATAAAATAATTGTTTGTACGTATAATATGTATAAAGTCTGGTATTGTTCCAGGCTTCACCAGGAATAGCACTTATGTGTGGGATTACATAATGTCACATGTACACTTATATAGCACACTGGTCTCACATTACGAACTACCCTGTAACTAAAACTCTCAGGTCCTGGAAGAGATCTAAAAGATCATATCAAATTAAAATTAAAACATGAGACAGGTCTTCTGTAACTATAATGAATGGTTTTCCTCCAGGGGCCAACCGAGGACAATAGCAACCTCTCGAACAGTTTTTCTAAGGTTTCTAAGGTACAGAACATCATAATTCACCATGCGGCCCACTACTACAAGTGTCTTTTTTTGTCTTTGAGGTTGGATGTATATTTACTCTGGCCTGCGAGCCTTTCTCTCTGTTCTGTTTTCAAACCAGTCATTTTCACTCTCACGAATAAAAACACCAGGCAGGACTCCGTTTTCGCAGTAGGCTGTGGAAAAAAATGGATTTGCTAGCAGGACGCTGGTGCTTTATTGTGCGCAATTAGCCAGTTTAAGGGCCTGACCCTCTGGGATAACATTCCAGAATTGTTCCAAGGGTGTGCCAGCCAGCCATTATGTCTTTGTTTACCTCTTAGGAGTGATGCTGGAGAAAAAAAAGGAGTGGAATGAAGTTTTACTGATAGACATCCAAAAGTACATAATCATTTCTGGTTTATTTAGGACTGGTAACATGGTATGTGAACTTTTCTTGGACGTACTATCGTTCCCAGCATGATTTGGGATTTTATTGTTACTATGTGTGGACTATATGAACTGTATTTTATAGATTTTGCTCCAACATATGATGTAAATAAAACCATAACAATATCACAAGTTAACCTTATAACAAATAAAAAATATATGCCCTGTATGAATACTACCTTTATATGGTGAAGAGATTTTGACTTAAACCAGAGATGTTCTTCCACTTGCACTTGGGGAATTTCTCCCACTGTTGCACTTAATGCTCATAAGGGTCTTCGGCCTGGATTTCTGAAAAGCTGCTTTGTGGTGACTTCCGCTGTAAAAGCACCGCACAAATAAATATTGAACTGAATTGAATCAAAGAGTCCTTTGTTGGCAGCATTAAGCGTTTTTTTCTGAACCACTTTGTAACAGGAGCAATTAATAACATCACACACTCCCTGCATTCATTAGTCATATGTGTGCAGGCATATACAGGTTATAAATGCATTGATTGATATGCAAGTATATGGGGAAACACAGGCCTGGTCCAATGTCACTGGCCTTTACAAGCTTTTTTTACATTCACTCCAATCAATAATTCAGATGAATGACCATTTTCAGTTTTCTTAACTTCTTTCAGGCGACTGATTATCACAAAAACATATAGCAGTTTAGCCCCGCCCATTACCCCTGAAGTTATAAGACTGTTGCAGTCTGGACTGTTCCTTGACTGACATGATACTCAGAGCTCATTTACATAAATTGGTCTTAAAGGGACAGCACTGTTAGAGAATGATCAAGTAAACGGTAGAGTGTCTGTTTTTGGTGCAAAACTGTTAATTGTCTTTAAATATAAAAATTAATACAAGATAAAGCAGAGATTTATAAATTACATTATTAAAGGAAAAGAGAAGAGGGAAGAAATTGTCATTTTTGGGCTCAGGATTAAGGGTTGCTATAATTAGGAGAAAGTCCCCGTCTGCACTTGCCCCCCTTCAAGAAAAGCCCCTCTAGTTAGCTGCACTAAAGCAATAACGCTAAGTGTTGTGTTAGTAGGAGAGTGAGTGGGCCTTTGTTTTGGAGCCCAATGGGGAGTGATGTGGATGGCCTATTAATGCCCTTGGGGGCTCCAGCCAGTGCCCTGGTGCCCCTGCTGAGGGTCAGGCCAGCTGGACAGACGGTGCACCCTGCTGGTAGAGAGAGTGGTCCCTGCTGGGGCAGGATCTCCAACATAGACCACCCCACCGCTGCTTAGGAGCTCAGAGCACTAACTGATGCAGGCCAGTGCTAATGTTAACAGACACAGTGGTGCACCCAGAGCACTCAGCTGTCACTCATCATCAAACTGCACCCTCTCTCTGCCTCTTCCTGTTTGTAATGCCTCATAGGAGCAGCTTTCACTGGTCTTTCCAAATTAGCCTTAAATGTCACCAGTGATAAAGTGATATTAAAGCCTTAGAAAGTGTTTCATGTCAAATCCTGTTCCTGAAAAGAGGTATTTAGATCAACAGAGATGGCATTTACACTGAAATAGCTTCGTTTATTTGTGCTCTATATCAAATAATCCCATGATTTAGTATTATGCTAAAATAGAGACAGCACAATTTATCATTTAAATACTCCTGCGGTACTGAGGGCTGTAATGTGTAAATAAGTCAGTTTACCAGGCTCACCTGTGAGCTAGGCGCCTCCTGATGAATCACAATTATAAATTTTGCATGGGTTTTTTTGATAAATCAAAGTTTTTAAGCAATCAAAGCCAAGCAATTGGGCAAAATCATGTTACATTGCGGATTCTTTATACATATATATATATATATATACAAAGTTATATATTTCTATTTTGTCATAGAAAAAATAAATCAAATCAAATTAACTGTGCCATAACATTTACACAAGCCATATATTTTTCAATGTGTTAAATTCAGCAAATAAACAGTACTTAAGCAATACTATCCAGATGTACCTTCAATTCGCAAGTCAACAAAATATAAAGTTTGATCAAGAGCGGCAGAATATTTGCTAACAACTGTATAACCAAATAATAAAGTGGGTTGTTGGTGTTGCTTGTGAGACACAAAGGCAAGAACCACCTAAAATATAGTATAAGGCAAAATAAAACTCTCCAGAAAATCCTCAAAAATGCTTAGTACTAGATACACTATGGGGTTAAGTACTGTGGTCAGTAAGATGGGTTTAAATTCTATAGATAAATAAATAAAGGTACTGCTTATGTAATTTACTAGTACTACAAAAAGTGGCTTGGAAAATATTTAAAGCCTCGTCTATTTCCCATCTCATTAAAATTTCAGCTTCTGTTTCTGGTGTGTTTTTGGTTCATGTTAGTGACATGTGTGAACAAGCTGTGAATGGGTCATAAACACACTCACCACCTATATGTGAGCCACGTGCCCTTGAGCAAGCCACTTAACTCCTATGTGGGGGTGTAGGGGGATTGGGGGGGGTGTAGAGGCATAGGGTGGGGTGGGCGTATTGTTGTTGACCCTGTTCTCTGTCCACTCATTCTGTCTGTCAAAAAGAGGAAGTAATCTGGAAATATGTGTTAAATAATATGATTTGTGTATAAACTGTAGCCTTGGAAGCTGAATGTAAACAACTTCTTTTAGGGAATAAAGCCATTAGGGTTTCTTATTTTCAGGGCCCATCTCATGCCCTCATTTTACTCCTTTTTTTAATAAAAGATTTTGATGTAGGATATTATTAAACATTGTTAAAGTCACAGAATGTGAACACATTCTACAAAAATGTTGTTTTTGTGATGTTACTAAAACAAACACATCCAACCCATTCAGTCTACAGCAGTTTAGCTTAACCTGTTCATACTGAGGCTTTTCAGTCCAGACTGCTTTTTGAATGAGGAACAAATCAAACAGCCAATCAGAGCTGAGGGCATTTACATACACATTCAACTAAAAGTCTCACGCTCCTCTCTCTCACACACAGTGAGCGTGTGGGGGGCGTGGTTAGGCAGTTGGCGGTATTGTGATTGGAGATGGCTTTGATGTGATTGGCTGGTTTCTGACATCACATGGGAAAAGCATATCTCCATACATGGGCTGACCGGGACTGAGCGCAACAGCATGGAGCAGCATATGCGACTCTCTCGTTCTCTCTCTCATACACACACACACACACACACACCACACAAACACACACACACACACACACACACAC
>JBBPDB010105056.1:0-21906 GCA_037974465.1 Brachypetersius altus
ATTTCACAGACGTGTGATTGACTTGAAGTTACATTGTGTCATTTAAGTGTTCCCTTTATTTTTTTGAGCAGTATATATTTACCCATTGCCTTCATTACAGTGAAATTGTATTGAAAACAAGTAGTATATAGTAAGATGTAAGGTCTAGGGAGCCAAAAAAACATTTAAAACAGTGTTCACACTGAGATGAATACATACCAAGTTAGCTAAAAGGCTTGAGTATTTTGGGCCGAGTTAAATGACGGGTCAAATTTGACCCGGTAACACTAGAGATGTGGGTGACTGTCTAACACATTACACGGGTTAAACACCACCTAGTTCTACCTGCTACTACATCCATGTCTGAACTTTTGCAAAGAATAATTCTGGGCTCAATAAGCAATGAACTTTGGTGCTTTGGAACACTAATGAGTCCAGTGTCATCTTATAAAGCTTTGTTTCTTTGTTGAGGTAAGCAATAGCTGCTCAGCTGATAAACATTCAGGCATGCAGAGACAAAGTAAAATTTCCAATCTATTGATTAATAAATGAATCTTAAGCCAGATTCAAGAAGCAATTCCCTGTTAACTGAGTGGAGCCTATTAAACCAAATGATAAAATGAGCACAAAGAGTATCCAAATAACACAAAATCATTCATTTATTTGTGATATACTCCCAATGAGATTGCAAGTTGCTCTGCTGTGGACCTAGACACCTTATACACTGCATGTGAAAACAATATATGTATTGAGCGAAAAAGGCATAAAAAAGAGCAAATTCCCCACACGTCTAAAACTTGTCAAACATGACATTTTCATTCAAGTGCATGTTTTATGTTCACATGAGAATCACATGTTCTTTTGAACTGGTTCCAGGAATTAATCAGAAAAAAAACCCAATAATAAATGTCATATTGGTACTAATAACTATTTTATAATTACATTTATAAGTCAGCATAAGGCACAAATGAAACAAAATTGTTTACGCAAAAATAAGACAACTGCTGAGCTAGTGTGTGTTATGTTTTTGATTGCCACTCCATTCTAGTTGTGACTCAAACTTCCATCACAAGAAAGCTTTACATTTTTCTAAGCATTTGTTACGATCCAATGCAGTCCTGTGGAGTTAACACGGGCGGTCCTAAAGCAAAGTGATGCTCCCAGAGGACCCCTGCAGTACATATGTTTGTGTTCTTCAACTCGTAACAGCCTTACACAACTATTATTATTCAACAAGATAAAACAGAAAAGCACCAATAAGTGCAGTGCAGGGGTTGGTCAGAGTCTTAGCTTGGAAGAGTCTTAGCTTAGCTAAGTGTTGTTCTGCACCATCTAGTGGCCACTTTCCACTGTGCCACTACACAGCATCATTTTATGTTGCGGAGGATTCGGCGGCAGTGGTTGCTCTTGACTTCAGCAAGCGCACGCTCCAGCTCCTGGATGAGATGCAGCAGTGTGGCAGGGTCTGTCTGCAAGACACGGGCAGTTTGTGTCCCTCCACTCTCCAGATGGAGCTTTAGGCTCACTGTAGGTTTCACCTGCTGTCTTAGAGCTCTGCTTGCCAGCTGTGAAAACATTACAGCATGCACAAATGCACAAACACATCAGTTACAAATTAAGACATGCAAACTAATAGAAATATGTGCTCTTTATGCCTATAGCAGTCAGAATCAGAGAATGTGCCAGTTTATTAATATATAAAAAATAGATTTTTTTAACCACAAACTGACATTTACATACTGTAAAGTCAGGGTTGGGTACCATTAACCTAAAGTGTGTTAAGCCTAAACAACTAGACAACAGCACAAAACTTCTTTGTAACATTTTCAGCACACCCCAAACACTTGTATTATTTAGAGCAACTTAATAATAAGTATGCAATATTTTATTGCTCACTGTGCATCTTTTTATTTCCAGAATGGATTAACTTAAATGTGCAGTGACAAACAAAAGCACACCTGTACGTCAAGTCGCCACTCAAGGTTTTGATAGTGAGGCAGACAGGGAGCAAGTTCACTTAGAATCTGACGTATCTCTTTTCTGTTTTCCAAATATAATTGTAGCAGGACTTTATTGAGTTCCTCTGAAAACCCGAGCACCAACACAGAGTCTTGAAAATCCACTTCAGAGATCTGTGAGGACACATGGTAAAAAGCACAATACTTTATATAGCCCAAACTGCTGCACCCTTCCAATATTGTAATACATTTTTGCCATAAGAAATTATATTAACATGTATTTTCAAAATGAGAATGTATCAAATGCTTTCACCATAAGCTTTGAACTTTCAGTAAGAAGATACATCAGTCCTTCGACTCCATGCTGAACAGTCTCTGCTGGTACATTTAGTTTCCCTACAAGAAAATTAATCAAAATATGCATATAGCATTTAGAGTGCATATAGCCTACTACAAGAATAGGCAATTATAGACACAATATGCATTCAACACTCCAAACTAAGTTTTACTTACTCGCTGCCCCCTCGTAAATTTTAGAGTTTGATCCCTTTTTCAAGAACTCCACAGCAATTCTGCCAAACTCGCCAACAACTGTAAAAGAGACATTATGTATGCGAATTTCATGCCTACGCTTGCATTATTATAAAACAATTTTATTATTATAAAACAAAGAAAAACAATACGCTGACATCGTACTAGTCATATGTTTTTTTTATTTGTTTATTGCAGAGCTACTGTCACTGCAGGGCACCAGAACATAAGCCAGCTAAAAGCTAAACTCTCCACTCACCCGCTGGGTCCACCTCCGGTAAGAAGCCCAAATGCTCCTTATGTTCGTCAGATAAAACTAACAACATTGCTGCTGTCTACAAAACAATGCAGAACATCAGGGAAAAAATAAGAAAAAATTACAATATCAGCCACACAAACGAGACTCTAGTTTACAAAGAGCAAGTCACATGATCACAAGTACACAGCAAAGACATCCCGACTAGAAACAAACGGCCAATACGACAGTTCTCAGGGGGTCGCCAGACAGCAGTGTTTTAAAATGGCATCATTTAAAAGTCAAAATAACTAAACATATTTTTATTTTCCAGTTATGTGTATGAGAGAGAGAGAGTTGTAGTGTATAAGCAGAGAAACAGAGCGTTTAAATGCGCATTGAGGTCATCTCTCTCTGATGGACCCAGGACAAATTGGAGAGAAATCAGCCAATAAACTTACAGCGTTAGGAGAGAGCCCCATGACTAGAGTGAGTCAAAAGTGTGGTAGTTTGTGAGTGTAAGTCTGGTCAATTGTAAAACAATACGTGTCTCTTATTTTTGTTGATTTTGCCCGTGATCACTTATTTTAGTATAGCTAGTTAGCTAGCAAGTTGTTAGCCAGCCCCGTTAACTGATTTAATGCTGTAAAATGTGGTGTGACAGGCATATGTACCCCCTGTAGCCCTGTTTTCGTGCGTGAACATTAGAAATAATTATCTGTGTTATCAATGCAGGTCAGATAAAAAAAAAAACATCCGTCTCTGTTGTATTATCACGTTTACGGCATTTAGCAGACGCTCTTATCCAGAGCGACGTACATCGGTGCTTTAGTAGTCCACATCTGTTCTTCATACCTGAATAGCTCTACTTTACCTTATTATTATTATTTTTTAAATCGCCCCATGAAAGCTTGTTTTATGCCCGTACACTCCTATCTGGCTCTCTCAGGCCCAAAGAGCGCCTCTCGCGCCAACGCCCAGCACAACATCTTTCTTTTCAGTTTTCACAACAGATTAGTTATGAAAAGAAAGATGTGTGGTTTATTAAAAGAATCTGCGCACAAACACTTGTTTTGCCTCTGTTGGTTAGCCAAACTACTAATCAGCGGAGTTAGCCGATTTAAGGTCATATCTTCACTTTTGTGCTGAACTGAGTTTTCTCTGGCTATCTAAGCTGATTGTCCCTGCACACGCGATTTGAGGTGTCAGAGTTGGTAATTTAAAATCTGCCAAATGTCAAACGTTACTCTGATTTTGGTTAAGTGTAGTTGTGAGGAAATATAGGTACCCCTGTAATTTCAAACAATGTTTTGTGAAAACATCTGTGAAACTTTTTCCTTTAACCTTCATCACCTTTATTAGCATGAGTGCATCAGCAGTTACACTACTGTTCTATTATATATTTTCCAGCCAAAATACCCATTGCTTCTCGTTGGAGCTTATGCTGAATTTTGGGACAGCTACAATGTCCATTAATATCCAGTGCAGTGTGCTTGTGTAAACCGGTTAATCAGGGGCAAGAAACCTTTTTTATTTCAAACTTTTTTTGAAACTTTTTTTTCTCAAAAATGACCCCCAGTGCTTGATTTTATTGCAATCACACTTCACATATTCCTGCAAAAATGCATTTTCTAGTTTTTGTTTGTCTTTTTATAGCTGGAATTTGACAAAACCCCATTTACAAGGTTGAATGAAGAGAATCAAAAGTTTGCTGTTTTTAATCCATGGTTAGTTTTCTTTTTGACCACAAAACCAATGTTTGAGTGTCCCCATTTTTAGAAGAAATGCCTCTAGTTGCAATCTTTGTTATATTAAAAAAAAAATCTTGTTTAATTCTTTGGCATATGTTTCTTTGTTTCTTATTCATGAGCAGGAGTTGCTTGCTTTCTCTAGGTTCTCTGCAGTCATTGCTTTTCTTTTCTTTTTTTTTTTTTACAGACATGCCATCTTCTTCAGCTGTAATTACGCTGAGACTGGAGGCTGAATCTCTGGGTCAATGAGTTCAAATGGGCCGGTAAGCACAGACTGTACAAATAAAGTCAGGTTCCATGAGCCAGGTGTTGTCCTTCAACGAGTCAGCAGACACAGGCCGCGAGCTGTGGTCAGCTGGATTGAGCTCTGATGGAACATATTTCCACGGTTGGGGCACAGAAGAGCGTCTAATTCATTGGACTAGCACGACTTTGCTGTCTGAAAGGAAATAGAGTTCATGTGTAGGTCCATACTAAACTCTGCTATTTCTTCAGGGAGGACTGCTGCACATAACTCGAGGGATTGTGGAATCTTTGGCTGGTGTGAGTTTTGCTTTGCCAGGGACAAATCCAATTTCAGAGTGCCCATCTCTGTCAGTCACCTTTAGGTAGGCTATTGCTGCGATTGCGCACTGTGACCATACATCGTTCAGGATGTAATGCTTCATTGTGCGTGTTGCATGTGCACTCTGCATGTTATGGTTGTGTTGTAGTTTAAGTTTTTGGCAGTGTTGGCCGTTTATGCACAACATCAAAAAGCAAATGGGGTTGTCTTTGAGGTCTTGTTTGTGGTCCTGCAGCAGTTTGTCTTTAAAGTTCCTGCATTTATCTAATCGCTCAGGCCTTTTGTGAATTGGGTAGCATATGCTTGGATCTGAAGTGTTCGGGTATGGCTCACAGCTATTGCTGGATTCTGCAACGTGAGTTTTGTGGACTGAAACAGGCTGATTTGTTGCTTAAGTGGTTTGTTGGCTTGTCTCTGTTTGTATTTAGAGCCATGGGTTGAGTGATGGTGAAACTGTGATTGTTGCTTGGTTTTAAATGAAGTTCACAAACACTTTGTATGGGGGAAAGGAAATATGATGCTCTTGTTTAATTGGTGAGCTCCTGTAGATTATATGGGAGCTTTTCCAGAATTAGAGCTACTCCCCTAACCATGTCTAGCTAAACCAGTCCTGATAGAAAATCATTGTTTTGCAGCATACAGTTCTTGGAGGAAATCTGCTAGCTCTCACAACTTTGCTGGTTATCTTTAGAAAGTTTTCTGATCTTGCAAATAGCACCTTTTCTGTGGCTTTAGGAATGCCATTACTCTCCCCAAGCTGTTGCCAGATTTCCCTGATCCCACTCTTGGAATCTCTGATATAGGCTACTTTCAACTGGCGTACATATTCCAAAGACTCTTTGCCAAGCCATTTGATCAGGAGATCGCTCTTTTTTGTCACTGTCAGGCTGGTGTTGCCTGTGGCGTTGCAGAATGATGTGGCCATCTAACTTTGTCAGCCCTGTGGAGACCAGCTGCAATAAATCTGGCCAGATCTACAGTTGCAGAATCGTAGTTGTGTTGGTTGGGTGTGTGGTTAAACAGTGGACTGGCATGTGGATGGGGACTGGACTGAACATAGTTTTGTGCTCCCTGTCTTGCTTTTCCGCCGGTTTGTGGTGGGCTGTGCGTCTTAGCAGACAGCACTGCCTGCCTGTGCAGTTGTGCGTGGCGCAGAAAGGCTCTTTGTTTGGAGTGGCTGTGTTACTTTCTAGCTTTACTGGTTGTCTTGATAGAGTATCCTGTGCAGCAAATTTTCTTTGACTCTCTTCTGACCTTGGTTCTCCAAGGCTCTGGTGGTTTTCAAGTTCTGCTTGGACAGTTGCTGCTTCTACTATTGCCGCATTTGTTTCAATGCTTCTAATTCAGCTTCTAAATTTGCCTTTTGCTCTGGTTCGAGCTGCTTGTGCTTTTGCCTTTGCTGTGGCCAGCAATCGATTTAATTTCTTTCCTAAACTGTAACTTGACGTGTAACCAGTCACTGCACCATGGGTAAATGGTGTCTCCTCTTCGCGTTGTGTTATGTAGAAGTGGTTCTGGGGTGTGGGTGCAAGATGCGTGGAATGGACAGTCTCGTTCACTTTTGGACAGTAGCTGCAGTCCGTTTATTGCCGTTCGACGGAAAAGGTCTGGTCTGCTCTGCACAAGTAGCAAACGGATCTACTTTAAATCACAAAATGTACACATAAAATGCTATGCCTAAAACAATATTTCACTTATATATAACAAGCTAACTTAAAACTATAACAGATTACTAAATATAAAGGCAGGTAAAAAGCTTCTTACCTGCTCTGGCGAGGAGAACGAAGAAAGCGACGCAACTGTTTATATAGTAGGAATCATGGGAAATGTAGTCATGGTCAAATTATGTGTCTTACGTGTAGTCGTGCAATGGAGTTGCTCTGTTAAAGCTACTAAGGCCTTTACTAGACCACTATGAATTAGAGAGTCTGGAGCCCAATGAAATAATTTGGCCGAAATAAAAAAAAAAGCCTAAAGCACGATTAAAGGTGCGTTTGTATTTGTCATTGGTGGAGCTTGATCGCCATCGTGTGGTCAAATGGTGCACCTGCCTGCAAGTTTGGAAAAAAACCCTATGAATTCAGGTAAAAAGAAACTGAATAGAGAAATAAGCTTTATACATATGGCTTGGAAAATGTGCAAATCTTTATGAATGCATTCGTTTTCTTTCTTTCATCAACATTTAACGTTCGCTCCACATTAGTACATGTTTGGAATACTTGTGAGGACATTATTATTATTATTATTATTTTCATTCCTGCTCTACCGCGACTACTAAGGCGCTCAAAAAAGAAGGCTGTCAAAAGCGAAAAGAAGCCCAAAGCAGCCATCCCCAAGGCGCTAAAGGCAAAAAAATCTGCCTCTAAGAAGTCAACGTTCCGTTTACGTTCGTGTCTTGTTGCCCGGAAAACAGCTCTATTAAGAATATCAAAGAGCTTGAATTTATTTTCGCTGCGCTTACTTGTACACATAAATAAGAGATGAACAACCGTCAGAAAATACTTTTTTGTTTTTTGTTTCTTTGTCTTCTTTGTCACACACACGTGGGTGGGGCTGGGTATGATGGAGTTTGACACGAGTAACACGATTGGTTGCTTTTTTGCCGTCAGCTTTAGCCAATAGGAACGCAGGCGACTTTGGCATATGAGGAGTTTTCGGGGCGGAGCGATTTATTTCAAGCCTGTTCGACAAACCCAGTACAGTAGAGACATGAGTGGAAGAGGGAAAACCGGTGGTAAAGCTAGAGCCAAGGCCAAGACCCGCTCGTCCCGCGCCGGACTTCAGTTTCCCGTGGGCCGGGTGCACAGGCTCTTGCGCAAGGGAAACTATGCCGAGCGCGTTGGTGCGGGCGCGCCCGTGTACTTGGCAGCCGTGCTGGAGTATCTTACAGCTGAGATCCTCGAGTTGGCAGGGAATGCGGCCCGAGACAACAAAAAGACCCGTATCATCCCTCGCCATCTGCAGCTGGCAGTTCGTAACGACGAAGAGTTGAACAAGCTTCTCGGAAAAGTGACCATCGCTCAGGGTGGGGTTCTGCCAAACATTCAGGCTGTTCTTTTGCCCAAGAAGACGGAGAAAGCGACCAAGAGCAAGTAAATAGGCGATTACTGTTGATTCGTCCATCCCCAAAGGCTCTTTTAAGAGCCACCTACTTATTTAAAAGAAGTGCGCCTTTTCCTTTGGAAACATGCATAACATGATTGGATGATCACATTAATGGCCAAATGCTTCGTGTCTCCCTCACTCATGAATGTGTGTGTGTGTATATATATATATATATGTGTGTGTGTGTATATGTATATATGTATGTATATATGTATATGTATGTATGTATAATGTATATATATGTATGTATGTATAATGTATATATGTATAATGTGTATGTATGTATATGTATGTATGTATGTATAATGTATATGTATAATGTATATGTATGTATGTATATGTGTGTGTATATATATATATATATATATTACATGCATGACAACACAATAGCTTTGAGGTACCCTGAACAAGGTGCCGTCCCCACACTCTGGTTCTTGGCTACTTCATTTGGTGCAGGGGTTCAATGCAGAAGAATTTCATGCCTTATACACGCATGACAAAGGGTCTCTTTACTACTTATATTATGTGTAAATAGCTCAGACGGGATTAAATCGACAACAAATGGGGCTGTAGAACCCGACAGTTGGGCTAAAAATTTGAAGCCTTGGCGCAGAGGAAGGCGCCCAATAGCGTGACGGTAAAGCGAAAGCGGCTGTCCAATGGAAAGTGGGCAACGACCAAAACGCCCAATGACCGACGAGTGGATCGAACGCTTAAAATGGCGGGGTGGGCAGGCGAGATTATTCTTTTTCTTTTGTCGTGAAAGAGCACTACGCTAGTATGGCAAGAACAAAGCAGACGGCCCGTAAATCAACCGGTGGTAAAGCGCCCAGAAAACAGCTAGCCACAAAGGCTGCTCGCAAAAGCGCTCCGGCCACCGGTGGCGTGAAGAAACCTCACCGTTACAGGCCCGGCACCGTGGCTCTGAGAGAGATCCGCCGTTATCAGAAATCTACGGAGCTGCTGATCCGCAAGCTGCCCTTCCAGCGCCTGGTGCGTGAGATCGCTCAGGACTTCAAGACCGATCTCCGCTTCCAGAGCTCCGCCGTCATGGCCCTGCAGGAAGCCAGCGAAGCTTACTTGGTGGGTCTGTTCGAGGACACGAATCTGTGCGCCATCCACGCCAAGAGAGTCACCATCATGCCTAAAGATATTCAGTTGGCCCGCCGTATTCGCGGAGAGCGTGCTTAAACTAACTGCGTTGAAGGTCCCCAAAGGCTCTTTTAAGAGCCACCCAACTGTTTCGGCGAAAAATGAGTACGTTTTTTGGCTTCTGTTGTGTAGTTCTTTGTGTACGTTTTTCGTTTACGCATTGATTTGTAATGTAAAATTAAAATGAGTCCCGTTTATTCCACGAGTCTCTTTCTTAGCAGAGTGTGGTGCGAGTTGCACTAGGCTCCGCCTCCCTTGGCTCTGTTTTCAACAAGGTCCTTTAAAAGAGCATATCACGCTGAAGGCACGCGTTTTGTCGAACGAGGCAAAGAAGTAGTGACTATGTCGGGTGTATTACATCAAATGTTCAGGCAAACGTGAAAGGATTTTAAGTAAACCTATTGAAGAACGGAGAGGTGTTAAAGTTGCCCGCTTAGTGTAGCGCTGTACATCTTGGCACTTAATCCAAACTATTCATAATGATAAAAGATTAGAAGGAGATACTATTGGGGTTAAAAAAAAAAACAGTGGTAGTTGCATACGCGGATGATCTCACGGTTTTTGTTAAAAACAAGCAGGAACTAATTATTTTATAACATTTTAAGACATAGAATTAGTTTCTGGTGCAACGCTTAACATTAATAAAACAAAGTGTCTGGATTGATGATTCGGATAAAAAGTTTTTGATAGGCATACCAGAATCCAAGGAGATCAAAGTCTTGGGTATATGCATGGGGGAAAAATGGGTTGAGGAGGAATGCATTAAGGAAGAGTTAGGAAAATTGAGTGGTTTTCAACAAAGATTGATATTATTAAAACTTATGTATTATCAAAAACCTTATTTCTGTCAGGTATTTTTCCCCATTCAGAGAAATGGATGAAACGATTTAATAAAAGATTTGTTTTATTTGGGTACGACCAGAGAGGTAACGAAACGTGAAGTCTTGTTTAAAGCAAGGGAAATGGGTGGTCTGGGCACAACCTTTCCATTAAAATGCAGATTTATTTTATTAAAATGTGATTAGGCTGAATCTTTGGATCTTTTTTTTTACTCGAATGTTGTCGATCACGGGAAGTGTGGGAGATCAGGACTTTATGACACTGAATGTGCTTACAGTCTCCTAAGTTGTTCAGTTTGCGCGGGAAGGAGAACAAAGAAGCTCTGTGGCTTGTGGGGGCGGAGGGAGATCGGATGACAGGGCGGTCCTTACAAATCGTTTGCTGCTTGTTGGCCAATGAAAGTTTGTGGGCGGATTTGTCCTGCTTAGAATATTTGAGTCTAAATAAGGCGGGCCTTGGGCGGACCGCCTTCCATTCTTCAGTCTCGTTGGAAGAGGAGCATCATGCCTGAGCCTGCCAAGTCCGCGCCCAAGAAGGGTTCGAAGAAAGCCGTGACCAAGACGGCTGGCAAAGGAGGAAAGAAGCGCAGAAAGACTAGGAAGGAGAGTTATGCCATCTACGTGTACAAAGTCCTGAAGCAGGTCCACCCGGATACCGGCATCTCCTCTAAAGCCATGGGTATCATGAATTCGTTCGTGAACGACATCTTCGAGCGCATCGCTGGTGAGTCTTCCCGTCTAGCTCACTACAACAAGCGCTCCACCATCACTTCCAGGGAGATCCAGACCGCCGTGCGTCTGCTACTTCCCGGTGAGCTGGCCAAGCACGCCGTGTCCGAGGGCACCAAGGCGGTCACCAAGTACACCAGCTCCAAGTAAGAAGTGACGATAACTTCTAAAACCCAACGGCTCTTTTAAGAGCCACCCACGCCCCGTCCAAGGAGCTTTTTTCCGTCGTGGACTTTTTTAGTTAATTATGCTTTCCTGTGTAATTTTTCCTCATCGCCGTCACCAATTAAAGCAGGCATGGTTTAAAATGGGCTGCTGTTTTTTTTTCTCCTCTGCGATCACTTTTTACTGCTTACTTATCCGTACACAGATGAGTGGAAAGGCAACGAAGACACACTTCCATGTATGCCGTCTCGGTCATAATAGGAGCCCATTAATGTGAACCTAAGGTCTACCTCTACACAGTAATTTAGTTTACCTATACCAGCGGTCACTAACAGGAGGTCCGGTTCCGGACCCAGACGCTGTATCGTACGGACACGGACCTATAGCCAAAACAAAAGGTTTTAATTTAAAACCTGACACGGCTCGGCTATTTTTACCGGGGCAGCTTTTACAGTCTTTACGGTAGTGGGTTAGCGCCTGAGAAAGCGCACAGACCAATTGCATGAAAGTTGTCACCCTACGTCAAACCTTTCAGCCAATCAAGTTCGTGCGTCCAGGCAGCCAGCTGACAAGGCACACGAGCGAAACGACGATAGAAAGAAATACAAAGATAGCCATACATGAGCAAACAAAGAGAGAAATACAGACGAATGAGAGAGATAAGAGATGGAGTTGAATATAAGAGAAGAAAGCGAGCCTCTAAAATTGTTAGGCTGTTAAGATGTGTTGAGGTTTATTTTCTGTGCAATTGAGAGACTGTTGAGTCATAACAGATATGGGGAAATTCAAGCTTTGACTATTGTCAAAAATGTTTTGGAATTGTACTTAATCTGAAAGTCAATGTTGATTATATGCAACGTTCATATAACTAAAATGCTACTTCTTGGCCCATCACCACCTCCACTCTGCCGAAGGCGCAGTCACTTTTCAAAAGAGCAGACCGCAAGTTTAAAAAAAAAAAATCGATTGTATAACTTTCATGGCATAATAACCAAAACGAGTAATAGAGAGAGAAATGTGGCCTAAGTTAACCTGTTATGCACGGAAGAGTATGTTTACACCTGGGCCTTATATCTGTGATGTCAGAGGATTTATGACAAAGGTCGAGTAATCCAAGCATATAAAACAAGTACAATGATAATTAAGCGTAAAGCCTAGGTCTTGAATGAGGCCTAACGCTGCAGGTTAATTTTCATCAAATAAAAACCATAAGCAAGAAGCCCAACACATTTCCCACGTTTATAGCCTTTGTCACTCCTTTTATTTTAAAACTAAAATGTCTGTCATGGAACCATGAAGGTGTAATGTGGTTCATTTTGCAAACAAACCTAGAGATCTAACCGGAACAAATCAAGAACCACATCACAGGGTCTTGGTGGAATAAAATTCAGACACTGGAAAAGCTTTTATATAATTTATTGTCAAGAGATGAAGATAGCGCTCCAGTGAGTTACGGGAGGCGGGAGGAGCGGCGTCTCATTCATCGTCTGAAGAAAAGCCCAGATGGAGGGTTTCACAACCCATTTTAAAACTAACCCAGCACTGATGCTGATGAAAGATGCTGGAAAGTCTTTAAGTCGCACATTCAGTGGAAAGTGTTTGTGAGCAGTTTAGCTAAGAAACAGTTTAGTGTTAAAAGTCCCTCAGGGGAAGACAGTTACGAGTTCACAGCTGGTCCTAAAACCTTCCAGGTTGCTGAAAACACAGGACACATCAGCATCCGGCAAGACAGCAGTATCAAGCGGAATGGAAATATGGAATTCACAGTGAAAGATCAGGAATCAGCATTGTGGGAAAAAAACCTTACTAAGATGAGTTTGTTAATGTTATTTATTATTTAAATAATGTATAAAGTCTTTTCACGTGTTGTGTAAACCTCAGCTCAAATACCACAGACGTTTCAACTCTACACACAGCCCTACAGGAGAGAAAACTGCAAAAACACAAGAGAAAGTGGATTAAAAAACACTAAACCGCCTAATTCAAATGGTGTTTAAGCTGGAGATGACCTTTTTAACATTAAAAATGCAATTCTGTTCTTCTGATTTATAAGTTTGTATAAAAATACTCAAAACAGAAACATTAAACTCAATTCGTTAACTGAACAGTTGAATGAACAGAGTTGGAAACTTTGGGGCTATTACTTTTTGGTACCAACCAAAGCAGACAGTCAGCCGGAGCTGCGCATAGCAGGTCAGTGACTCGGGCTCATTTTGGGCTTTTTAAAATAATAATAAAAAAAACAACTAACAGCGGAGTGTCCAAATTCACTCCTAAAAGAGGACAGACAGACAGATAAAGGTATGAAGTTTGTCCGGTCAGGCTGTGGTCTTCACCATGTGTCTGGGCACGGAGGTAGATCCACTAAAGGCCAGTCTGCGACTCCGTCGCCGTCCTGCAGACGAAGGAGATCTACAAACCAGACAACTTCCACAGGACCAGGATGGACCACGGTGTGGTCAGACCCCTTCCAGCTCACAGCTCATCATGGTTCCTGGTTAAATCCTCACCATAGTTGGTCGCCTGACTGCCCACGAACATGTTCCAGTTCTCCAATATCTCTTCCTTGGTGAGCATTTGATCCTAAAGTAAATAAAATCCAAAAGCAATCATTGGTTGATCTGTGTCATGACTGTGTTTTGATAAACTAGCAGTAAGACTAGGCTTGAATAAGCACCAGGACGGTGGCCTCTAGCAGTCGAGGCATTTTCGTTACCTTGTCTGTGTCCGACTCGTGCAGCAGGTGTCTGGCCTCGGCCTGGGCGTGATCATAATCCTTTGGCAGGATCCAGTGCCGTATCTCCTCCAGGTCCATCTTCCCGTCTTTATTCAGGTCGCGAAAGTCAGAGAACTGGTCTCTCTCCGTCCTCACCCAGTCCGGCTCTGGACCACCTTCCTCATGAGCAAACATGTCCGCTAGAAAACAAAAGTTAAAGTTAAACAGATTATGGGGTCTCTCACAATGTTTTATGCCAACTGCAGCTCCAGGTGGCAACTAAAATGGTCACCAATGCGAGTAAATTATTGTTTTTTTTTTTATTTCAGTCACACAATGGCAACCGTCTCAACCAAAAGAAATTAAAAGTACAAGAAAAGTGACATCTCATAATGTGCAGATACGAGTCCACCGTTCACACTACACTATCATATGATTAGATGAAAGAAATTCGGTTCTTTTTAATGAGTCGGATCATTTGTATCAGATCACCAAGAAGATTTGGCTCTTTTGGCTCTTAAGCGTATAGACAGACGTTTAAGAGCCTGTGTTCCCAGTTCACACGATACAGCAGCGCGTGGTCAAAGCAGCATGTAAAGTAATAAAGGTAGATGTGGTTTTCTGATGAAAACATACAAAAACATTTTCTTGTGTCTGTGGTCAGTCTAGCAATATTCTATGTATGTGGCCAAATTTGGTCAAAGAACCGACTCATTCGCAACCGACAGCAGTGTTGACAGACACATGGCCTGGACCCTATTGCAGAGCGTGTTTCATGATATATGAAAATATATACAGAAAATAATGATTCAGTACACGAGAAACACAGTTTTACTATGTTTTAAAAATGTGTATTTATATCACATTTGACAGAGATTATGTCTCCCAATGCTTCTCAGTAAATGGCTTTTAATGTTTTTATTTTGTCTGGAGCCCTGAACTGATATTACAGCATTTTACACAAATAGCTGGGGTTTTTTTTAACAATATTTTTTTCTCAAAACAACCTTAAAATCCCAAATATTGTATGAAGTCTGACATTGCAGTTGAAAATATGATCAGTGTATTAACGATCAGACTGAGGCACCGCTTCCAGAATTTTCCACAGTAAATGGTGGGCCACTCTTACCGTGATTACCGTGGAAGGTCTCTAGATGTGCATTTTCGGTTTGATGTCTCAGAAAGTAGAAAAAAAAGCCTATAATCTTAAAATTAAAACGGGAGAATATTCTTCTGTCTTACCTATATATTCATCCTCGTCCACATGACCATCACCGTTCTTATCAATGTCTTCCATTGTTTCCTGAAAAACATCCAAAGATGCAGGAGTTTTATTACTATGATATTGGTTCGAGAGCCAAAAGCAGTGCTTCCCAGTGCAGGACCTGCAGACACACCATCCAGCTTTAACACACTCTATGTAAAACACACCATGTCTCTGTGAGGGTCTTCGGATGTGCAGGACAGTGTGTTTCAGGGACAAACCTCGTAACTTCACTTGCAGAAATGAAAAGAAACTTCTGAATTTAGAAAACACTTTTTCCAAGAAATGTTGCACCGTTTCCCTCAGTCCAATCAGAACAAAAGCTGATTCAACATTAAGGACTAGTGTAAAAAATAAATTTAAGACAAAATTAATAACAAAAAACTTGACTTGTGAAGATGAATAACAATGCAGAAATGTGTTTGTGTGAAAGAGCTGTGATTTATCAGACACACACACTTCTTCATTTTCATGCTAAACCTGGGTCCTGGAGGGCCAGTGACCAGCACTGTTTGATGGTGGTTCTCCTCAAACACATGAACTAAACCTGACAATTAACTGGCGAGGTGAACCAGGTGTTTCTGAGCAGGGAAATCAGTCAAAAGGTGCTGCACCACAGCCCTCCAGGACTGGAATTCCAGAGCCCTGCGCCAAACTGATCAAGAATCAATAAAGAATAAAGAATCCCCAAAGGTTTCAGTAACAATAATATCTGATCAACCCCCAAGCTGGAACCCAACTTTAGGTTCTGAACGAGTTTGTTCAGTTTATTCTTTGTGGAAAGCCTAACTTTAGGAGCACAACACAGCATCGACTCCGTAAACCTTCAACAATCTGTGAAAATGGCCCAGCCTCTTAGTCTAGCCCAGTAAAACAACCGATCACATTTACTTGAAACAAACCAGAGACCTTCTTCCTTAGAAGTTTTGACTCAAGTATTTATCAGCTGGAGAGACATTTACGTTACATTTACGGCATTTAGCTGACGCTCTTATCCAGAGCGACGTACATCAGAGACTCCACATTACAGCAGGTGAGTTTAACAGGTTAATGCACGCAAGCAGGAGAAAAATAACAGTCCAACAAACATGACATGCAGAACCAAAAGGCGTTCAACAGCTGCGTCCTACATCCCTGAGACTTAAACAGCATCACAAATCCCGAGCTGCATTCAGGCAGCAGCAAAAGACACAAACCACATCTGTTAGTAAAGACATCAAATTGAATTTATTTTTTTTTTTTTTTTAAAAAGCAGTTAATTTTTAAAGCAGGTGGGAAAAAAACCTGAGATTCTTCTTTATATTGAGGCTCATAGGTCAGAGGGATCTCACGACTGCAGGAGCCTTCGACCTCAGCAAACTGGTCTGGACTCACAGGAGGCACACCAGGTCAGCTCAGCTCAGGGTGGGTTATTTGTAATTGGTTTGGTTTGGAGTAGCTGCTAATCATCCATCTTTACACACACTTTACAAACAACACAGACAAACACAGTAGAAGTGCCACTCCATCCTAAACCACAAAAATTAAAAATAAATAAATGAATAATTCCTTTCTATGCACTCTGTGTAACAATTCTACAACTTGTTTTAAAATCAGCGCCATGAATGAAATGCTGTAGCTGCCATCTCTTCACCTGATGCTGCTCTGACAAAACAAAAAGGAGTTCCATACCAGAACCACGATCTCCCTCATGTGGTCAAACTCCTCCGGATGAAGAAAAGCTGTAAATTCTTCTCGTTCAGCCGCCAGGTCTCCGTCCAAATCGGCCGCTTTAAATCGTCGCTCGTCCCGTGGGAGCATCTTCTTAAAGCTGAACTGATCTGTAGCATCTTCAAATTCTTCAGGATTTGCTGCACAAACATATCATTTTCCACCTTCAGTGGAGCACCACACACCTGCACCCCCACCCACACAGCATCAACCCACCTTCTCCCCACACACCCCCACCCTCTATACCCAAATGCCCCAACTCCCCTCCACTCATTCACACACACCCAACTGCACCACCACTTCCCCCACCACACTCAAACGCAGCACCCACTCAGTCACACCACCACACTCAACCGCAGCACCATCTCCCTACCACACACTCAACTGCACCACTCCTCCACTCCAGCCCAACCCCTCCACCCTCCACCACACACCCACCCCACATCCAAACCCTTGACCCCACACCCTCAACCGCACCACCACCTCACTACCACACCCTCAACAGCACCACTCCTCCACCCCACACCCTCAACCAAACCCTCTTCCACCGCACCACACCCTCACTCCACCTCCTCCCCACACACACTCAACCGGACCACCCCCGCACCACCCCTCTCCCCACACACACACACACACGCAACCAACCGTAGTCAAAAGCACCTCCACAGCCTCTCAGCCTGGACTTGTGAACCTCAGGAGGTCGCAGCAATGCTCACCCAGATAGTACCCGTAGGTCGCCTGCTTGTACTCCTCCCATGACACTTTGTTGTCTTTGTTGAGATCGTAGTCAGACCAAACCTTTGCCACATTTTCGTATACGTAGCGCTTCTGGACCCTCTTTATCCAGGTCTTCAGCTCGTTTGTGGTGACGAATCCATTATTGTCTCCATCGATGCGATCAACTATTTTCCTGAAGAAGAAAAAGAGAGTTCTGCTGATTTACATTTACATTTACATTTACGGCATTTAGCAGACGCTCTTATCCAGAGCGACGTACATCAGTGCTTAAGAATTCCACAACTGTTTCTTACCTGAAAACAGCTTAAATCTGAGTCTGCTATTTAACCGAGATACTGCAGTCAGAGCATCTATACAACAACTGAGCAAGTAATAACTAGCCAATAACTGCTGATCAGTAAGAACTTCATTTGCACAGAGCTCCTCAAAACAAGTTTGACCAGAACTGAGCCTCATTACTCTTTAATTTACATTGGTAGCGTTTACAGAGGAGTAAAAGCTGGTCCTTGTTTGGGTTATTTTTATCTCTGATGCCACGTTGGGGGCTGAGAGACGTCCTACTTACTCATAAACCAGAGAATCCTCCTTTTCCATCATCACATACCAGGAACACACCACTACCAGACCAGTAACACACCACTAACACACCAGTAATCGAAGCTGCACCAAAAAAAGCACACATTCAACAGTCTAGAGATTCCAGTCCACCTTAAATCACTGCAGGTATCAAAGGGGAGCCGCTGCAGGGTTTAAGATAGATGGGGGGGGGGGGTCTCCCGGTTCTGCTCTGCGGGTTTAATTAAACGCACCCCAGTTTGTGTCGGCTCTCCTCCGGACTCAGCTGGTCGAAAGTTTTCGCCTCTTCTTTCCCCAGAAAAGCCTCGTGATCGAACTGGAAGCTCTGGTTGTCCTCGTGCGGCTCTTTGCTGAGCTCGGGCTCGTGTCGAACCCGTTCCTTTCTCGCGGTGGGTTTACCGACCACCAGGCACGCACACAGTGAGAAGAGACAGAGAGTGCGGACGGGGTCCATCCTGCAGCTTCACTGACCCAAACAGAATCAGAACCTCCGGGTCATCAGCGCGGCCGAGTCCCGCCCATTCACCAACCCGAACCCCAAATCCCAAAATTCACGAGCCCCTCCTTCGGCCCCCACAATCCCCAGCGCTGCCATGGGATTGGCCAAAGAGCGCCACGTAGACCGAGACCGATGTATCAATCTATTTAAACTTCTACACAAAACAACAAACACGTCGCACTAGTAAGAGTAAGAGTAAGAGTTCTCCACCAAGCGGCACTGTCAGCACGTCTCACTGTAATGAGTGGAGTCTAATATTTGACCTTATTATATCGGAACCAGAAACAGAACAGCGACCCTGAGGTTTTAGGTGTTGATGGGTCTGTGTGTATGTATTAGAGGGTTACGACCGTCTGATCCCAACGATCAAATGACTAAATAACAAAAGGCCGGAATAGTTTGTAACGAGGCTTTATTCAAAACGGACTACAAAACGCCGTCGAGTGAATGATGACACAGAGTGTCACGGAGCTCTGGGATTTGTAGTCCAATAAAGAACCTTTCAGGGAGTCGAAATGTTTCGAAACCCCAGGTGCAAGAAAACAATACATATACAAACACACGCACTAACACCACAAATATACACATACTATTTTGTGTTTTAATATTTTAACTTTGTGACAAAACTGACGAACAGTAAAAAAACAAGAACTAATTCATCAAAACACCGCTAAGCGTGCTGGAAGCTGATATTCTGGTTTTCTGTTATAACATTAAATTCCCGTTAAACTCCGATTAAACTCCAGTAAAACCCCGGTTAAATTCCCATTAAACTCCGGTTAAATTCTGGTTAAATTTTCATTAAACTCCGGTTAAACGTTAGGTACGTTCCTGTACAAGTGAAGCATACTTATATGAGATGTGATATCATATGTAAAATATTAATATTTAAATGTAGGCTATTTTTAATATAAATGAACTTGTTATTGTTTCAGAATCTCCAAACCTGTGTACATCATGTACTGCGTTCTGCGTTTTATCCACTAGAGGACAGCCTAACACTGTTCCTGGCCAGTCAGGCGCTCATCACATCAGTCCTGAACCCTCGGACCCCCGCAATTCCCCAGTACACATGCGCCTGTACTCATCAGGTGCTGCTGTTCTCTATCTCTCTATCTCTCCTTCTATCCCCTGAGGCTGGTGGTCTGTTGGTTAAGGAGTTGGTTTGTGTTCAGATGGTCGTGGGTTTGAATCCTAGGTTTAGTCATCGCTGAAGTCCCCACCCAGGAGCCCCTCATTGGCAGCCCACTGCTTCACTTGGTCAATGTGGAGGGTTTTCTTTACTCCGTCTTTCATGTGAACACTTTGACTGGAAAATAACATTCAATTATTTTATTATTATTATTCCTGCTCTAAAACTCACCTGTTTTTTTACTCTGACCCCTGGACATACATCGAAACCCTCAACACTCTGCTGACAATATAATCTGCTACAATCACACACACACACACACACACACACACACACACACAAACACACATGTATATATATAGATTTATATAAATGTGTGTTATAGTAGCATATTAAATACACATGGGTATACATATATATGTGTGTAAGTAAGTAGTAAGTAGTAGTAATGCTTCTAAGTCAGTGCTTTGTGTGTGTGTGTGTGTGTGTGTGTGTGTGTGTGTGTGTGCGTGCGTGTGGTCTCCAGTGAACACTTGGAGAGCTGAACGCGTTCTTGGCCTTTAATGGTGCTGCAGATAAAAACACTGGAAACACACACACACACACTCACACACACACACACACACACACACACACACACACAAGTACACACATTTCCTGAGAGACGCAGGGCGGCCGGTTGTGAATTTGCTCAGCAAACTACACCTCCCCCAGACACACACACAAAGACACACGCTGCTGTCTGTGAGGTAGTGTTATATTCACACTGTAGAGGACCTTCAATGTCTAGATCACAGAACAATAATGTTTATCACTATTTAATCAAAAATTAACATGCAATGGGTGCAGCACCCTTCACCCGGTCCTCATCTTAACCCTTCAGCTTGTTATGACCTCGAGTCAACTCTTCACCCTGTTCTGATCTCAAATGTTCAGATTTTCACCATGTTCTGATCTCTACTCTCCACCCTGTTTTCTTCTCGACTCTTAACCTTGGATTGACCTTAACTCGATTCTTCACCTAATCTCGCATCTACTCTTCTTCTATTCTCGTGTCTTCACCTTGTTCTCATCTCGATTCTTCACCCTGTTCTGACCTCGACTCATTCTATTTTGATCTCGACTTTTCTCTTCCACACACAGGCACACTCAGAGAGACCCTCACTGCCAGATCAGTGCAATCTTACACTCAATAAACTTTCTGATTACACTCAGTAAAGTAAAAAGCCATTCTGAATGTAACTTTAAACTGTACAGAATGTTCTAGAAAAAGTATTTGTTCTGGATAAAGCGTGTTGTGTGCTAACGCAGCTTCACCTGCTCACCATTTGGTTTCCATCTGAATGAGCTCACAGTAAATAAGATAATATTTACACTGTAGAGGGACGTATACACACATTTCTACTAACTAGGACTGTATTATTTTTATTAGTGGAAAAATAGAAAAATATGATTTACTGCAGAAGGGCATAAATATAGTTTAAATTATTTGTTTATTTTATTTTAAAAAAAAACAGGGATCAATGTAAATGAACCTAGAGATAAATATAGCAGTGCTGGTTTCTTCTTAAATTCAAGACCTGAAACAATTCACTCTGCCCCTCATTCTGGCCCTCACTCTACCCTCACTTTACCCCCTCACTCTGCCCCTCACTCTTCCCTCACTCTGCCCCCTCACTTTAACCACTCACTCTACACCTTCATGCTGCCCCTTCACTCCACCCTGCATTCCACCCCTCACTCTGCCCCTCTCACTCTAACCTCACTCTGCCCCTCACTCCACCCCTCACTCTACCCCTCTCACTCTAAGCTCATTCTGCCCCTCACTCCACCCCTCGCTCTGCCCCTCACTCTACCCCTCTCACTCTAACCTCACTCTGCCCCTCACTCTACCTCCTCACTCTGCCCCCTCACTCTACCCCCTCACTCTAACCTCACTCTGTCCCTCACTCCACCCCTCACTCTATGCCTCACTCCACCCATCACTCTGCCCCCTCACTCTATCCCTCTCACTCTAAGCTCATTCTGCCCCTCATTCCACCCCTCACTCAACCCCTCACTCTGCCCCTCTCACTCTAAGCTCACTCTGCCCCTCATTCTACCCCTCACTCTGCCCTTCTCACTCTGCCCCTCACTCTGCCCTTCTCACTCTGCCCCTCTCACTCTACCCCTCACTCTGCCGCCTCACTCTGCCCCTCTCACTCTAACCTCTCTCTGCCCCTCACTCTGCTCCCTCATTCTGCCCCTCCCTCCACCCCTCAC
>JBBPDB010105077.1:0-21901 GCA_037974465.1 Brachypetersius altus
ATAAGAGATTTAAAAACAGGGAGAGATGAGGCCAGCCTAACATCTAAAGGCAACTTGTTCCAAAGTTTTGGAGCCACAATTGAAAAGGCTCTATCTCCTCTGAGCTTCAGCCTAGCCTTCGGTACCACTAAGGTCAGGTGATCAGCAGACCTTAGGGACCGCGAGGGAACATAGAGCTGAAGCAAGTTAGAAAGGTAGGGTGGAGCAAGACCATTCAGACATTTATACATTAAAAGGAGAATTTTGAAGACTGGATAAAATTGGTGAGATGTGTTCATGCCTGCGTGTCCCCGTTAACAGACGAGCAGCAGCATTTTAGACTAGCTGAAGGCGAGAAAGGGCAGCCTGACTAACCCCAACATAAAGGGCATTACAGTAGTCCAGGCGGGTTGTTATAAAAGCATGAATCACCTTTGCAAAGTCTTTCTGTCTCAGTACAGGCTTTAGCTTGGCGATCTGCCTTAAATGAAAAAAACTCTTCTGTACCACAGCACCAACTTGGGTGTCAAGTTTAAAATCACAATCCATAATCACTCCCAAATCTGTAACCGTGCTCTTTAGATACTGCTCCAAATGACCGAGGTTAAAGAGAGACGGCTCAGCGTTGCGACTAGGACCAAACAGGATAACTTCGGTTTTCTTTTCGTTAAAACTCAGGAAGTTTAACGACATCCACGCTTTGATGTCATTAAGGCATTCCAATAATGGCTGAATGGTATAAGGACCATTACGGTTTAAAGGAATATAAATCTGACAGTCATCAGCATAGCAATGGAAGGAGATCCCGTGTTTCCTTAAAATGGAGCCCAGAGGAAGCAAATACAGAGAGAAAAGAAGAGGCCCTAAAATTGACCCTTGTGGCACCCCATAATGAAGAGGCACTGAAGAAGACATAAAATCACCTATGCCAACACAAAAACTTCTGTCTGCCAAATAAGAGCGAAACCAGTCTAACACTGCACCTTTTATACCCACCCAATGCTCTAGACGCGACATAAGTATGCTGTGATCAGCAGTATTAAACGCCGCCGTCAAATCCAACAGTATGAGGATAACAAAGTTACCAGAGTCATTTGCTAAAAGAATATCATTAAAACCCTTCAAAAGTGCTGTTTCAGTACTATGTTGGCTTTTAAAACCAGACTGAAACACCTGAAGGATATCATTTTTATCCAAAAATGCATTCAATTGAATAAAAACAATTTTCTCTAAAATCTTTGAAAGAAATGGGAGTTTAGAGATTGGCCTATAATTGAGCTATATATGAGCTATAACTGAAGGGTCAAGACTGGGTTTTTTAATTAGTGGCTGAACAACATTATGAGTATTCATAACTCATAGTGAGCATCATTTGACAGGAGTTAAATTCAGTTCGAAAATGTATGGCGCTGGTTCTTAACTGTTTCATGCACATTAGTCACAAATTATATGCATTGTTCACGCAAAAATAATACACTTTAATAATGTGCATTAAAGGGTGTATAGAAATAAAACACAAAAGCACAGAGAGAAGCAATAAAAAAGAACATGAAGAAAATGAAGATCAACAACAGAAGCTCTTTGTATACAAATGCCTTATCTGTCAAGGTCAAGATATTCAGATATGCTTACATAACATGAGGTGCAGTAAGTTATGAGCTGTTCACCTTATCCAGTTGAAGCAGTGAGCTGCTGAGAGAATCCAGTGGCGGTTGAGAATGGAGCCACCACACACGTGTCTGAACCTCCACATATGTATGCTGACTTGCCAAGGCCAGGCACCTTCTGGAGCAAAATGCCCACCTAAAACACGGGAGCCGCCTGGTGGGCTCACCAAAGGCCTCTCTCCACAGTCTTAAAAACACAAAAACACATAGCCTACTCACTAACCGGATAAGGGCTGTGCTGTTTTTGCCAAGAATTCACTACATCCTGGTTACCTTGAATTACAGAAGTATTCACTTGTTAACTTTTATTCTTTTATTCCTAACTTTTAATTCAAATTCATATTTTACACACTCATACATAGTACGACCTGCAGTGAGATGCAGTGAGATGCCCAACCATAATGATTAAAAGAAAATTTAGCAGTAGAAATAAATTACATGTGATCTGTAGCAGTCCTTAAACGGATTGTAACAGCGATCCAATGTCTTTGTCCACCCTGCTAGGGCAGGTGAAGTGTTGGTGGAGGTTTTTGCAGGCTATGACTGAGGTGAATTCCCGAAGAAGATAGAAAGGGTGACATTCATGATTAAAAATTCCAGGTTGGGTCCCAAGTTAAAAACATGGACATGGGAACACCTTGTAGACTAATAAGAGTATATGTGTTGGATCCAATAGACGTAGTTGCCACACTGACTGTGTATGATCCAGACAAAAAGGAAGAATAACAAAAGTAAACAAGAAAGACGCAAAGTAAGGTTGAAGCATCGAGCATGGCAGTTACTTCACCAACACCGTTTTTATTCTAGTGCAGTATTCATGAAGTACCACCAAAGAAATCATACCTGAACTGTCACCAATCACTACAGCAGCAAAAAACATGTACAAAGCTGGGTTCTGCATGGTGAATGGATTCTTCTTAGCAACTTGACATGGAGGGTAGAGGAATAACTGACAGATTTTGAATGATGCCACTGTGACATAATCAATACCAAAATTCCATGCCTGCAGTGTGGAGGGTTTCTGAGGGGAAATAGATGAAGACATTTTGGCTTATGTTGCAAAAAGCAGCGGCTCACATCACAATAGCTTGGTGGTCTGGTGGTTGGGAATTGCCCCTGCAATCAAAAGGCTGTGGGTTTGAATCCCAGTACTGCTGAGATTTCCTTGAGCAAGGTACCGTCCCTCCCCGGGGCACTCCTGGCCTCCTGCTGCTTCACTTGGTGAACGAGTTAAATGCAGAGAAGAACTTCACATTGTTCACATTGTGTAACCACTTGTAATTGCATTACAGCTGTGAAAAGCTGTACGTATTTAAAAATACAGTAAGTTCTGTTAGGAAATGGATAGTGTTGATTTTAAGTTCTGTTTCTATAGATAGATTAGATAGGTAGGTTAAAACTTTTTTAATCCCTCGGGAAGATTCCTTTGGAAAATTCAGTTTCTAGCAGCATCAGTACATTGGTATACTTAGTCACAATGTATGTATATTATTCACAGAAAAATAATAATATAATACATATTATATAAATACAATGATATAATTTAATAATACATGTTATATGGTGAACAACACTTTCCATGAAGATAAAAGGAATAAAATACAAAATTGCACGTAGAGGTAATAAAAATGAACCTGAAAAATGAAGATCCTTCACAGATGCTGTCTGGCAAGGGCATCATTTTTAGAGGAAGGAGAGGGGGGGAGAACCGACAAGTTTGACATGATGCCAATTTGATTGTGTTAAATGAACTGTGACATAAGTGCAAACAAATTTCCCAAAAATCCTGTTCAACCTAAAGGTGTAAATATAGAGTCTTGAATGGCAAAACGGTACTTAAAACACTACATTATTAAGATAACTACTTTTTTCAGATTTAGCTTTACTATCAATATTACATGTAAAGTCACAAGACACATGTAGGTTCGTTGTTTATTTTAGCAACTACATCCCTGGTTCCAGTCACAAACACTGTAACAAAATCTCTTTACAATAAACAGTTTCACCTCAAACCACTCCGAATGACATTTACATCTCAATGACTGAAGAATTTGAAACATTGGTGGAACCTTTTAAGCAAACCTTAAAATTACCCACCTTACAGTAATTCACTGAATTGATTCCAATGAGTACAATGTATTACATATTATTATTAGTTGTATTATTATAGCACTATTCAGGTTAAATCACAAATGTATTCCAGTGTGACAAACAGTTTGTTAAGATAATGAGCCTAAAAGTAAGTGTGAAAGAATTAATAAACACAGTTAATAGTAAATAAACAAGACATGTTCAGATTTCTCTGTACTTAAAGTATTTTTCTCTTTTGCCTATAAAAGTATGTGTGTGAGCCAGTGGAGTTTTTCTAATTTCCTGCCCCAGCAGTCATTTGCACAGGACTGTTTTTAAAGAGTTTTGGGGGGCTGCCCTGGGGAGTGGAGTGTGTGTGTGTGGCGGGGGGGCCTGAACACACCTGATCTTTTGAGCTCTAATACAGTGGAGCTGGTTTTGAAACTGTAAACGGGAAGAAACAAGAGGGAGCTGCTTCTTACTTGAGATGGGTGTATTTGCTGACTGCCATCAATAATGCAGACCAAGTGCACACACATACACACACATACACACACACACACACACACACACAGGCAGCAGCAGAAGCAACATGGCGACCACCGCAGTTTCTCCAGGAGCTTCTCCACATCTGCAGTCCAGCGACGCGCTTCTGGCTCTCCTTTAACCTCCAACACGGTGAGTTCGTGTTTAGATCATGCGTGGAAAACGCAGGACAAGACCAGGTTAGGGCCCTGAGACGGTGGAAAAATGACGCAGGGGGCTCGAAATTTCCATGCTGGGCGATGGTGACGACCATTTTTTGTGCTAATTCAAAATCAGACGCAGAGACCGTGCGCAATCTTGGGCATCTGGATTTTTTCCACCCTAAATGATCAAATATCCTGGTGTCTGATGACCATTTACACAAAACACAGCCCGTGGAGCAGCATCTTGCCCCATGTCCAGCAGAGCATCACCTCACAGACACGGTGCTGGGCTCAATTCATGTAGTACTGTCTGTACATTTAATGACGCCCCCCCCCCCAAAAAAAAAAATCCTCCATCCACCTCCACAACACCTCCGAGCTGAGGTTTATTATTACATTACACAACCAGTCGAGCTCGTGTAAACGTCACGCGCTATCAGACAAAAATACAGCCTTTGCGTTTTGTCTGAATGAAGAGCGCATCCTCCCTTATTTATTGCGCTATTTTACCACCAAAAACAAACTGCGGACATTTTCGGATCTCTTTTTTTTCTAACGCAGCCATCAGCCTTCGCATTGATCGAGGGGTGGGTGCAGGAGGCTCGGGTGTGGTGCGCAGAGAGAGAGAGAGAGAGGGAGAGAGAGAGAGAAGGAGAGAGAGAGAGAGAGAGAGAGAGAGAGAGACGTCGTCGTATGCTAGCTGGCTGTTTCTGCTTTGGCTTTGCTTTTTTTTTTACCAGCTTACATTTTTACTCTGAAAAGAGTCAGCACAATAGCTCGCTACAGAATTTGCGTTTTTATTTATTTATTTGTTTTTTTGTTTGTTTATTTATTTATGTGAACCTCCCTGCTCCTGGGCCGGTGCAGACCCCGGACTGTGCGGCGTGTGTGTGTGTGTGGATGCAGCTTTTTCATCCTAGCATGCTGCTGTAGCCGCGCGCCAAAAGAGGGGGAAAGGGGCACGAGAGGGGGGTCCCGAATGGCTTTTCTTCTGGCGCAGCTGATCGACGCATATGTGCGCATTCGGTGGACCGCACATCCCTGAAGGAGAGGTGAGCGGAGGGTGGGCTCGGACTGCGTGTTTTACTGCATGTGTGCACAGCGACGCGTTAAAATAGGTTCAAATACAACAATAATAATAAAAAAACGAGATGTCCGGGCTGGTAAAGGCTGGAGAGTGAGGCTGTGCTGCTCCGTCTCGGTGGGGTTTGTGGGGCTCGGTGCAGAGCTCGTGAGTCGAGCTTATGTAAAGCTTTCAAAGACGAATTTCATTTAAATCATCCGTCAGACCCCCGGCCCTCATCAGCCGTCCGCACACCTGACATCATGTCACCAAAAATACTCTTACAACGAGGACCGGAGGGCTTACTGCCAAGAATGACCTTATCGAGTAGGTCCTTGGCCCGAGCTCCTTAAAGTAACTCGATATTTCTGCGTAGGCCTCTGTGGTTACGTCAGGAAAACGCTAAAGGTTGGGGAAAAAGGAAATAAATGGGATCATGATTCTCATCAGTAAAATGCAGTGGCAGAGAGTGGTGCTGAAGGGACAGCGACCATGAATTACATCTGCTCAGCACACCTCCGTTCATTTCCCATATCGATACAACTGTATATATATTGTTGTGTCTTTTGTGTCTTTAGCATACTTAGACCAACAAGAAGGAATACAAAATAATATGACAATAGAAAGAAAGAAAGAAATTAAAATATGGATAATGCATAATAGTGCAACTCAATGACAATAACCCTAGTGTAGCAAATAACAATTTAACACTGACAGTGCTGAGTGTGAAAATGAGTGTGCTGTACAAGCAGATCAATAGTGCAAAGTGGCTTATGCGTGATATTGGGAATAATAGATGCATGATGTTTTATGGAGTGATATTTGAAAATAATACTAGGAGTTTTATGAATTGGGAATAACACTGGAAGTCAAATGTGCTGGGAGGGAAAGTGGGAACACACTACAGCTTGTTTGTATTAAGAGTGATGCTGGGAATTACACTGGAAGTTGTACTGGAGGTTAGACTGTGATGTGTGTGTCTGGTTTAAGATGCTAGGCCTGATTTTTTTTTTTAGCTGGCTTTCTGTTTCATTTCGTTTGGAAAACAGCCACATAGATTGTGAGGACTCCTAGCTTAGCTAGAACCAATGGTCCACCACACCTCAATATGGTGTAAGGTCATCACCGAGGGTCACATTAAGAAAGGAGCAAATTCACATATGTGTGAAGATACAGAGCAGCGCTCTTGTTATGCTGGTTTTCCTGTTCATGAGATTTGCAGTGTAAGCACTTTTTTGTCACATGCAGCCTTTTTTAGAATCATTTTTCATCTTCTTATTCTCATTGCATGAGAAATGCAGATGTTGTTTCTGACTGAATTGTACTGGTAGGAAAAGAGGAAGAGCACTTTTGACCAGTACTGTTGGGAGAATTTGCTCAGGTGCACATTTTTGAAAAGAGAGAAAAGATGTTTTACCAAAGACCTGTTTAAAACATTGGGAAGATATTTGGGTAAATAGATGATGCAGTGAGATAAATGGACACTTTTATAAGAATGATCTTCTTATAAATCTTCTTATGATGAGTTATGGCAATGAAGAACCACATTTAGTTCAATGAACCACCACTTTAGTTCAGTGGTTCTTTAAAGAGCTATATGTATAAACACAGAATCACAAGTTGTTCATCAGAAGAAAATGCACAGAAGGTTTTCCCTCGGACCAAATGTTCAGAGACGTTTGACCTTCACAGGTTCATATGAACCTGCATATTAAAGGGACAAATAGGAACATTGTGTGGAATACAAAGTACTATACAGTTCCTTAGCCTTGAAATTACAAACCCTTAATTATATCCCATTATTACTAACAGCTTTGTTATTTAAAGGTATTCAGAGCAGAGTGAGAGGCTGTGAATGTTGATGGAATGTAGTGATGTTCTCATGATTGGTGGTGCAGTAAAGGCAGGGTTTGCTTGCTTGTTTAAGCGTCTGGCTTGTAAGTGCCTGTCAAATGCCAGCTGATTTATGAATCAGCAGGAAATGCAGCACACACCACACAGTGTGGACAGTATAGTTTACTGTCGCTCTGTCCTCTCCACCCCCTCACTACACTTTCCAGTGACATAAGGCGTGTCCCCTCATCATCTCCCTCATCTTTTATTGCTGCTTATTAGAACAGAAGCACATACTCTAGCATTATGCTTCTTAGTCTTTGGCTGCAATGAAAAAGGGTTTTTGGCTGCTTGGAGTTTGCTTGATTTACATATATACATTGTTTCCATATGAATAAAATACAAACAGTTAATACCAAAGTATACCAAAGAGTAAACTAAACTAAGCGCATTCGAATCAAGCAAATTGAGTGCATGACATTTCTTTTCTGTTTAAATCTCTAATTCTCCAAAAGGATCCCACCCTGAAACTGTCAATGAGTCGTGCATCAGAATGTTTCACAGAGGCAGTCGCTTCCACCTGCAGGCCCTCATAACCATGGCTATTTTTCATCTCCCATATAAGGGTGTGAGTCATCCAGGATCCAGTGCTGGATCCTTTTTAACTCGCTCTAAATTTAGCAACAATTTGTTTTTCGAACTGTAAGCTGTTATTTTTAGTTTTGTGGAGGCTTGTAAGTGTGTGTGTGTTCGAGTGCTTGATGTCTACCCTTAAAACAGGTTTCGTCTGCGGTATCTGGACCTGCTCAGTTGTCTTTTGTGTCTGTTGTACTGTATATGTGTATGTGACTGTAATCTGGTCACTAACGAATTCTTTGCTGTGCTGTCTAAAAACAGCTCTTAAAGGAAAAGTCCAGTGTTTTTCAGTACACTCCAGCATCTGCACTTTGCAGATTTCTAAGTGCACAAACTGTTTGTGGTGACTGATTGAATGCTACAGATGCAGCAGATGCTCAGGTAGATTTCTGCTCATGCATCTAGTAGTAATGGTTAGGGTTAGGGTAGGGTTACTGTTTGCTGACTTCATTGACCTGCCATTCTTCCTCTTGCCTTGTCACAGCGCTGGCTGCCCTGGAGGCTGTATAACTAAGGAAGGAGTCGCTGCAGGATGAAAACATGGCTGCACCCATGCTCGCACCGGGACCTGACAGCTTCAAATATTTTACCCGGGAGTCGCTGGCTAACATTGAGAAGCGCATCGCTGAAGAGAAAGCCAAGCCTCCGCCCAAGCCAGACAGCAGTTACCGCGACGATGACGATGAGAACAAGCCCAAGCCCAACAGTGACCTGGAGGCGGGCAAAAGCTTGCCATTCATTTACGGCGACATCCCACGAGGAATGGTGGCGACACCACTGGAAGACCTTGACCCTTTCTACTTGAACCAGAGCCAGAAAGTAAGTGTCACATCTCTTCGCTTTTGTGTTTGGTTGTAGCAGGAAATGTTCTTTAGAGAACATATCTTGTTAAAGTTTACAGCATTGAAATTTTGTTGTACCTGTGTAACTATTTGATTTAATGATCATTTGGGCCTGAGTTAAAGAAGTCCCACCAACTATGCTACTATCTGCCATTTCACCATTGCACCATATACCTCTTGTCTCTTGTGAAACACACCACAAAAATGTCAGCTTAAAACTCGAATAGATAAACACTTAGTGCCCCTGTGAAAGGAAACAGTTCACTATAGCAGGAGCTACAGTAGCCTGAAGCTGTAAAACTGAGTACAAAATAAAGAATTTGAATCGCAGAAGTGGTTAAAACACGCATTCCTAGTGATAAAACGTTACTTGCTCTAGCAGAGAAAAATAAAATGATTCTCTGTGTGTGGGCTTTTTGAGAGTGCCTTTTTCATGTGCTGCTCTCTTTTTTTTTTGCTTTTTTTTGTTGGCTCTTCCAACAAGCTTATTCTTCTAAAATGAGCCAAATAAAATCCTCTGACTATGCTCTAACAATACTCATTTAGGGCCTGATCTCTTAAAATCACACCAAAGGGATCTTTAATTAGTCTTGTAAAATTGAGTGTTATTTGTCGAGCATATTTAACATCAGCAAGCAGTAAGCAGAGTGCTACAAGTCAAACAAATTGATTAAGAAAATTTAAACATACAGACAGTGGACCACAGTGAACAGTGGCTAAACCTGCCAAAAATGGAAATATTGACCGGACAGAAAGCAGTCAAAGATACTTACTGTTTTTCATTTCCATAACATCCTAGAGAACACTTTATGAGTATAAAAATACATTCAGTTAATGATTTGCTCTCCTCACGATATTTTAAACAAAGTCTTAATGAAGAAAAATGATGACCATAATGACACTGGAGCCCAAGACGAGAAACGAGAGTCATGAAATAGAGAGGAGTGCTGAAGCGGTTGTGTGGTTGGTTCCTAATGTTCTCAAACTGATGTGGCAGTTTTGGGCCGATGGTTTTGATGACTGGTATGTTGCATGTGCGAATCTGCTGATTCTGATATTTATAAAATATAGAAATGCATCTCTGTCTACCTGGATTATCATCACAGAGAAAGATTTCTGTGTTTATATGTGCCATGCACTTAAGTCTGCTTTGCATCTACCCAGCATAGTGTGGGTACACCTCATAGATTACTGGGAATCTTGTGCTTTGACATTTGAGTCATGTACCATCTCTTTAGAAAGTTTTACAGCATGTGTGTTGCTTTATCATTCTTGGGAAGAAAAGCAAGAGCACTAGTGTAGCTTCATAAAGCTTAGTAAATACAAAAGGAAACCAGTGCATCTTCTTTTAAATAAGTAAGAAAATGATCAAACAAATAGAGATGTAGAATGTTTTGGATGTACTTTTCAAAACATGATTCAACCTTGTGATGAACCACGACAAGATCCTGAGCGTCCGAGGATAGTACTCTCTGTTGGTGGTACTATTAATTATATTAGCTATAAGGTTGACAACAAGTATATATATAAATATCTGAGATGCAAAAAAAAACAGTAAAACAGGAAGGAAAGACTGAAGATTTACAAGTAATTAACAAGCACTAGACTGAAGAACAGACTGCATGTTAGGGCATTAACACAAAAGTCGACTAGTCGACTTCAGAGGCATGAGTCGGCATCCCCTAAGAAAAGTTGACTAGTCGTGTTTTTTTTCTTCTCTGTGCTGGCTAATGTACACAATGCAATCTACAGTATGCCTCTGATTGCCTAACGCTGACACGCGTTCCTTAGTTTAACCAATTATTATATATAAAAGGCCTTTATAAAATGGACGGTGCCGTTGGCGCGAGAGGACTCTAAACAAGATGAGAGAAATGCAGCAGAGAACACAGACACACATCTTATGTGGAAATACTTCACTCTAGACACACAAACAGCACGGTAACCTGCACGGTGTTAAAGTACAGTAACAGTACCGCATCTGAAACAGCATCTGCTAGCTAACATGGCTAACGCTAGCATTGCAGAGAGTCGTCCTGCTGCGGCTTAAACTGTTCCCATTTTCGATTGTACACTTACATTTTCCAAATTGTCATATTGATTGTTAATGTTACAGAGAAATTTTAATAAAAGTTGCTCAGTGTTGGACACCTGTGTTCCTCCGGTGTGTGTGTGATGACGTCATTAAACGACTTGTTGTCTCGACTTTGACTTTGCTGACTGATTCGTCGACTTAAAAATCTGGAGTCGGTAGTACATATATATACTTAGCAATGGGTTATAATTAACCCTACCCCAATATCTATATAGTAATATATATGCATTATCATCATGCAAATGGGAAATTGTAATACTAATTGTTAGTTAAGCAAAACATTGTAGATTTATTGATCTAGAAGCTCTGTTAAAATCTTTCAGTACCGTTCTGTGAATAAACTGCTACCTGGATGAAACAGTGAGAGAAGTCATTTCAGTTTGAGTTAAGCTGTGTGCGTCATCAGTTATATTTTCGTTCCACAATGTAGTAAATTCTTTAATGGTGTTGTGTTTATCGTGCAGCCTCTCCAAATTCATACAGAGCTCTGATGACTGGCTGCATTCTCGGTGGTGGTTTGTTGTTGTTTCAAGGTGGATGGCCCTGTCCTTTCTCTGTATGCTGAAAAGTGTTGTGCACCAGTGAGGCCATACTGGCCTGGACTAAATAATGCATTTAGACTTGTGTGCATGAGTGTGTGTGTGTGTGTGTGTGTGTGTGTGTGTTAATGCTTGCTAATGTGTTCCTATGCTCGTCTCTGCATTCTCTCTCTCTCTTGTTCTCCACCCTTGTCTTCTTCCTCACTCTATCCCTCCCTCCCTCCTGCGTTCTCCACCTCTCCCTCTCCCTCTCTCCCTCTCAGGCTGTGTGTGCTGTCTGTTATGTAACTGCTCTGCTCAGTGCAGAAGAAGGAAATTACCAACTCCCAGTGAAACCCTCTGTGGAGAAAAAGCACAGGCTAAAAACACGGGTGGACGTTTGGTGTTAGCTCCCATGTTTAGGCAACTTGACTGGAGCGCCCACCATTAGGAGCACAAAAATGAAAACTGTCTCAATTTAAACCTGCTTTATTATCCTGAAAACTAGACAGTAATAAACAATTAAGCTGGTGTAGTTTATTGGTCAAATTTTCATACATATCTAGGGATGATCATGTGTTATCATTCTCATACCAAACTATGCAAAATTCTTTTCTGAAAAGATATTATTCACCTTTACACACTAAACAACACAGAAAACATGCTAGATATATCATAATGTGTGTGTAGGTATAAAAGAACCATTGGTTTGTTCATGCTTGCTAGTTTGATCTCCAGTGATGCCACAACCATCCGTGGTAGGGAGACCAAAAAGAACATTATGGTCTTACCACCTCTGGGTGAGTAAGATGTCCTTCCCTCCCCCCATACCCCCATCTGTTAGCTGACGTAGCGGAATAGGCAGGTATTGGCTGCCCCCCAAGCACACTGAGCTGTCCAAAGACATTGCATTAGTGGTGGTGGCTTTTGTGGCTTTAGTACATTCTATCTGACGCACAATGCTCTGGGTTAATTGCTAGGATCACATAATGATATTCAAAATGGTTGCAATAGGCAACTGATTGTATATTATATTTACAAAACACAATGTACTTAAAATGTCCTTAACCATTAATTTATGAGATGACCCTTTAATAAGGCATGAGTGTGAATCCCCTTAATCTTAAATTCAAGGCGTTAATTCAGGAGGTTCTATTATTGAAGGGGCAAATTTAAAAAGTAAGAGGATTCAGTAGTTCCTGAATGGGAAATAAAGGTCAAAATTAAGGCAGTTTTAAGGGGCAAAATTAAGGCGTTTGGTCCTATTGTGTCTTTTCATAGTGGGTCCAGTACAGGACATTCTGGCCAGCAGCTTTTATAGCCTCTTAGCCACAGGCTGAGCCATTACACTGTCAAGAACAATTAGCCCGGCTGCAGCAGCAGCTGATCCAGCCACAGCTTCTTCTCTCAGTGCTGATGAAACATGTGTGGGCCTGTGGTTTGGAGGGGGATGGAGTGATGAGAAAGATGAATAGAGGTAGCAGAAAGGGAGGGAATGACGGAGAGCAGACTCCGCCCTGTTGATGCCTCATAATTCCTCGGAGAGCAGTGGTTCTCTTGAATGTCTTCACTGTCCCTGATGATGCAGCACTTTACTTGGGCGGGGTTTGGTGGGATTGGGCCCTGGGGGGCAGGGTGGTATAGCCTGGTGATGGGCGGTTTGAATCAGTTTGCTGAACTGATCACTTCTACATGTCCTTTTGAATTAATCAAGCATCTGATTTGCTGATTCATTATTGGTTGCAGGGCATTTACCTGTTCTTGTTAGCAGACTGATGCACATTTCATGAGGAGTCGGTTGTGCTGTATGTGTTGTTTTTCCTCTCGCTCATCCTCTTCATACCTGCCCTTCCTTCTATAAATCTGATTTCTGCTTCTCTGTATGATATGGATAAAATTCCATTTCGTAAATATCTGTTTTTATTATTCAGTAGAATCATGTCTGATTTAAACTCATGGGGTATAAATGAAAAACCATTACTCAGTTATTATGTTTAATTATGAATTTCTAAAAATGACTCATCCAGTCTTTTCTTTCTAAACAATCCCACGCCCACATGTTAATTTCTGGTGTTTGAAGACAATTTTGTGATGAAAAACTGGCTACGAACAGTGACGTAAACTGTGGATTTCTTTAATGCTGTTAAGAGCTTTACTGAAGAACTTTACTGAAGGCAGCTTTACTGAAGGAGTCACTCTAGAAATTCTCTAGCATGTTAACACTGCAGTTCACACCTAGAAATTCAAATGAGTGTTTTAGCCTGGACTGCTTTTTTAATGAAGCATCATGTAATGCAGCTAGTCAAATCCCAGTGCAGTGTACATATACAGCACATGTTCTCCTCTCTCAACCAATGGCGTTTTCTATAAGACTACAGGTGAAACAATGTTTCACCAAGAAGAATAAAAAACATCATAAATTTCACTTTTTTATTGGTGTGAAACAAAAAAATGCCCATAAAAATAAGGTTGCTCTTCTAATTTCAGCTCCTCAATAGGATTACAGTTATATTCGGCTCTGGTCAAAAAAGTGAAACAGCGCCACCCCCAACCGCAGTGAAACAGAGAATTTCAGTGAAACATGTTTCACAGCGTCCCCATTCATTTCAATGTAAATCTTTTCAGACCTTGATTTTCGAGGTTTCAATGGACTCTAATGATAAATAAGTCCCACCCGTGAAACAAGTGACTGCCTACTGTGATAGGGTAGTTCTCCACTTCAAAATGACTGACATAACACTGTGGCCAATCACCACCTTTGTTTTCACTTCATTCTATTTTATGTACTGAGCCCTGGAGCTTCATACATAACAAAATGCGTTACATATTATTTACTAATATTTATTAATAATATTTCTTTTTTATTTCTATTTTATTATTCGTCTACGAGTGCACAGAAGGAAGGGCATTAACGTGTTAGCTTGCCCGTTTGCTAGCGATCCCCCCCCAACACAAATCCTTGGAACAAAAATCCCTGCTGGTCTGACAGACTTATTAACAACTTCACCAAGAAGACCAGGAGGGTAGAATTAATTTATAAGGTGAGAAAGAGGTCAGATATGTTTTGAAATAAACATTACTATTACATGTTTGTAATATATGCACAATAAATTACTTTTTATATTTTGTAGTGATTTAACATTAACTATGAGGACTGAGGGAAGAGCAGGAGAGAGAAGATACATCAAAATGTGAGGCAGCAAAAACAGAACATGGAGGTGAAGTACTTAGGGCAAGAAAATCAAGCTGCTCAGGCGAATTTGTGCAACATAGATGAAGGGTGGCTTGTTTCACCAACAATATTGACCAGGAGCCGCCACTGTATCAGTAATCTTCTCTTGCTGCAAGTCTCATTTTATAACCTTTATTGTGCTTTTATGCTTGCTGCATTTTTCCATTTCTATTCTCTCTCCTCGCTTTCTGTCTCTCTCTCTCTCTCTCTCTCTCTCTCTGTTTCTATGATGCAACCTTTACCATGTTCCTGAAATGCACCAAAGCAGAGCGAAGCTTCCCGAGTCTATGGAGGCCAGGGAACTACGCCTCTCTGACTGCTAGAAACAGCTTTCCCCAACCTGCTGTGGAGAACATTATTCCCAAAAAAAATGTCAGTTATTTAGAATAACAGTCACTTTTGAATTTAGAATATATTATACTATAATAATATTTAGAATATTTAGAATAACTTTAATATTTAGAATAACAAGATAACACAGAATTCATAAAGAAAAAGTTTAAAAATAATCAAAATCTCTTATTTTGCACTACAGCTAGTCTTTAAAAATGCCAGGAAGCTTATTTATCCCGACCTCACCAAGAATGGTCTATTTCCATACTTTAAAATTAGAAGATGAATAAAATTCACTTAAAACTCATTATTATGCTAATTATTTCTACTTTGATGTAAACTTTTGGCTTCGTCACTTTTTTCTAGTTTTTTTTTGAAAGACTGTTTTGTTATAGCAAGAGAATCCTTGATATTACACATGTGCACAGACAGGGGCTTTAGGTGTTCCAGGACCAGTCCCTTTGGGCAAAGTGTCCTTTGTCTACAAAAGTATGTGGACGTTACATTTAAAGACAACGGGTTAGATGTTAAAGCTTTGGTGCCCAAGAAGAGCCTCTCAGATCTACTAGCTTTCAAAAGTATACCGGTGTTCAAAAATCATACTCGTCCTGAAAAGGTGTTTTCTCTCATTTCAGTTAAAAGCAAAGAACAATAAATACATTTTCTCAATGGTGCAAAACCCAAATGTGCTTTTGGCCTCTGCTCCAGTGATTTTTGGTTTCAGCAGTGAGTTCATTCGTTTTCGGTTAGTTATGTCATTTCACCTTTACTGTAGGTTTGTTCTGAAATACAGTCTCGGTCTGTTTGTCCATGTACGTCTCCTCCCAGACAATGTAGCGTGTGGTACTTAAGGCCGAGGCGTGCCTGCATGCAGGCTCTGATGCTTGTTTATGTGAGGCATCTGCTGATGTATGATGCGGATGCTGCAGTGCTGCTTAATGACTTGAGTGTGTGTGTGTTATTTCTCTCTCCTTCTCCTCTCCTCCCTTTTTCCTGCTACCACTCCCTCTGACACCACCTCTCATCCGTCTACCGGACGGAAAATACATAGTCAGTTACCGCTCAAGCTTGTTTTATCCTAGAACCTACTGATTAGTTTAAGTGAGTATCTTTCACAAACAGAAATGGCATTAGGTCAGGCATCCAGTATACAGTGCAGCCCTGCTGTCTATTGTTCTTCCTCATCTGACCTGCTGTGCTCTGTTTATGTTCTTTATCTCTTTGTGTCTCTCCTCTCCTTCCCCCTGCCTGACTCTGATTTCTTTCTCTTCTCCTGTGTCATTGCTCCTGTGTTACCCTTCTCATCAGTCTGTTTCATCAATCAATTTGTTCTTGTCCTCCCCTGTATGGTCCATTTGTCAAGAGTTCTAACATGGGATTTGCAATAAAAATGCCATTAGCAGCCTACACTTAAAAATCAGGTCTAATGTGTAGCTCTTTGCATTTTGTAGCTGTAACAGCACATTATTTCATTTTCTTTTATAGTTCTCTGCATATTATTCCGTAGGCCTTACTTACTTTCATAGTTTAAAATTCACATCAGAGTGGGCACTTGTCAGACATAATGCATCAGTCCTCATGACCTTCAGGGTCCTGTTGAAAATGCCTGACTCTTTGCCCCCTGTCATGTCGTTTATTGATCATCCATTTTTCTTGCTGTAACAGCAAGTACATTTCCTCCCTTTTCCCTGACAAGCATGTTCTGTTCCTCTTTATGTATTTTTTTTGTATTGTTTGTTGGCTTCCTAATAGCGTGATCACTGGATACTCGAAATAGTCATTCATGCAATTATATTCTATGTATACAGTAACATGCAATTATATTCATGTGTTTTAGTGATACATTTGATTTCTTTCTTAAGATGCTTTTCAAAGTTTGTAACCAGAAAACACTGAAACCAATCACTGATAAACATAATAGTTAAAGTGTGTCGATCAACAGAACTAAAAGGAGACAGAGAAACAAAGGGAACCACCTGAGAGTGTATGGTATTCTTTTTCTGTGTAGTATGTAGTATACTCTGTGTTTCATATGTTTCTTTTTATAAAGATTTATCACAATACAGTCTGAGTTCAATGATTTTCAACTCTAAGCCTTTGAATATTTCAATTCAACATATGTTCCACATGTAGTGGTATATTACTATTGCTTCGCAGTCGGAATGATAAACCTGGTATCTGCAGGTCATTAAAAAGTATTTTCAGGATAGTTTTTAGCACCCAAGTTTCTTTCATGTGATTCCCTGAAAAAGAGACCAGCAGCATCTATAAACATACAATTGCTTGTATATTTATAGATAAATATTTAATCCATAAGTATAATTAAGGTTTTATAATTTGCGTATATATTATTTGTAGTTCATTCACACAATCATTAGAGTTCTAAATGAATAGTATAATTTATATTGACAGCATTTTTAAATGTAAAAATTTTTTTTATTTTTCTCGCTTTATTTTTGTCCTGTCATCTTTTTACATTTACATTTATGGCATTTAGCATCTTCCTCCTCTCCTTTTTAGTTCATTGCCTGTGACCCTCTCTGCATCTCTCTCTCTCTCTCTCTCTCTCTCTCTCTCTCTCTCTCTCTCTCTCTCTCTCTCTTTTTCTGCTGTTAAGCTCTGAATTATGAAATTTTCAGTAGCTCTGTGGTCAGCCATGCATTACAGAGGAGCAAATATTGCACTTATTCTCTGTGTGTGTGTGTGTGTGTGTGTGTTAGAGAGAGACAGAGAGAGTTTGAAAGGCTTGAGATGGGTGGGGTTTTGCACATATGGGTGGGAACACACATGCATAAACCCCACATAATTGCTTCTTGTGTTTCTCTGGTGGACTAAAGCACTGTGTTACTGCTGCAATTTGCCTTTCTGAACCCTCATCCATTTCCTGCTGTCAGCATGTCGTCTAAGAAGATGAATATTGATCTCTCGACTAATCTAACAACACTTTTTAAGTGTGTTCTCACACTCTTCTGTAGTCTTCCGCTTCTTCGGCATGCAGACAGCATGGTGGCCTGATTCAGTCTGACCCAAATAGCTCTCGCCTCCCTCAGTCTTCGGTCACACTTTATGCGTGATATTTACTGGACTGCACTTTTCTAACCCATTTCTTTAACATGCTAGAACCAGTCAGATGAACCTCAAAATAAACTAGGCCCTTTGGGCCTACATGTTTGTTTCTGTACACTACTGCTGTTTCCCCACTTGGAATGAGTCAACACGTTTCTGAACCATAGCTTGCTTTTATGGTCATTTCAGAAACAAAATGATTACTATGCACAAAATAGCTGTTTGCTGTTTCAGCACATTTTCATTTTAAAATAGCACAAAGTGTTGTCCTTTGAAGGTTCAGCAAAAAAAATCAAAAACACACTATTTTCCATGGCTGCCTGATGATGTCCATCAACTAGAGTCCAAATTTGGCTTCTTTAGTTTAGTGGTGATGCTGCAAAACATCCCTCAAACAGCACCCAGCTCTCTATTAGGGCTTGTTGATGGGGATTATTTCTATAAAATAAACAAAATGTAAGCATGCAGCCAAAAAGCAAATGGTACTGTGATTACATTTCTACATATTTCGATGCCTTTCAGTACATTAAAGAGCCTTTATTATCATTTTTCTACCACTGCAAAAGGCTGTAGATGTTCACTACTTCTTTTATACAGGAAACCAAGCTTCAAAAACAGCCTGTTTTCAAATCACAGCTTTTGTGATGTCACAAAACCAGCACATTAATAAATTTAAGCAGTTCACGCTAAGGAGCAGGGCAGCCAATCAGAAAGCAGACCACAGTAAAGACACAGTAACAAAAATTGCCTGTTTAAATATCACAGATAAACTGATGTTATGGTGATCATTCTTAAATGGTAATGTAAGAATTAAATATTATGAATTATGTTTTTACTAGACAAACACAAAGGCTATGGAAAAATGAAAAATGTAGAATACTGAACATTTAAAAAGACCTTGGGGAATCAAGTAAAATGAAGTCACTTTACTTTTGTTGAATTACATGAAGGCCTCATTGCATCAAAACACCCAGTAACGCTCACCTGGACCTTTGATTGGTCACAGTGTTGATTGGTCAAAGACACTGTGATCAGTTAGAGACGCTATTGCATATTACAGTCTTTTAATATAACAGTATTTCAGAGACTAGTATCTTGATTATTTATCTACGATTAATAGACAATATAATAGGCAGCCCTAATTGGATACAAGATTAGTCCTCTCCCACTCTGATGTAGTCTAAAATGCCTGTAGCTGTGAGGTCTTGTTATTTGCTATGGCTCACAGAACATCATACTGATTCCCAAAGTACATCCACATGTTTTGGTTGACTGTTGCCTAGTAATGTTACTAAAGAAGCAAATTTTGGCCTCTGCTTCTTGGTTGAGTGCGAAAGTTTGTAAATTTGAAATTCGCTGTACCACTTCTTTAAGAGGACACAGATTTTGCACGTTGTAAATCATGAAATGCATAGCTCTAAAATGTATGCTTTGTTTTAGGAATGTATTATTCATGTTGGAATCAGCAGAGAATTGCAATATGTATATATATATATTAGTGCTGGGCCGTTAATGCGAGACTCTTATCGCGCGATAAAAAAAATATCACCTTAATCTATTCTCAAAGTTGGGTTGAGAGCTTGGTCTGTACTACGCAAGCTATGGTGACTTTCACCTTGATGTTTTAGCGCTGATTTACTCTCTCTCTCTGTCTGTCTGTCTGTATGTCTGTCTCTCCCTTTCTCTCGAATCGCGCCCGTTTTAAACCTGTCTCACTCTCTCTGTCTCTCTCTCTCTTGCTCTCTCTGTCTCTGTCTCTCGCTCTCTCTCCCTTTCTCTGTCTCTCTCGTTCGTGCGATCATCTCTCTCTCTCTCTCTTTCTCTCTGTCTCTCTCTCTCTCGCTCTCTCTGTATCTCTCTCTCTCTCTCTGTTTCTCTCTCTCTCTCTCTCTGTCTCTCTGTCTCTCTCTCTCTCTGTCTCTCTCTCTCTTTCTCTCGGATCGCGCCCGTTTTAAACCTGTCTCACTCTCTCTGTCTCTCTCTCTCTTGCTGTCTCTGTCTCTCGCTCTCTCTCCCTTTCTCTGTCTCTCTCGTTCGTGCGATCATCTCTCTCTCTCTCTTTCTCTCTGTCTCTCTCTCTCTCGCTCTCTCTGTATCTCTCTCTCTCTCTGTTTCTCTCTCTCTCTCTCTCTCTCTCTCTCTCTCTCTCTGTCTCTCTCTCTTTCTCTCTCTCTCTCTCTCTCTCTCTCATCGTTAGCCATGCTTAGGGAGGAGATATGAAATAAAGAAATGAGTAAATGACTGAAAGGGTGACTCTCAGTAAGAGCGGTGAGAGGAGAGCTGTAATTATAGCGTTTGCTCGTGCGGAGTTCGTTACAGCCCGTGGCGGCCCAGCCGGCGAATTCCCGGCGGTGATAATTAAAAGCTCAGCTCGGCGCTGGCTGCGGCCGCAGCGGGGCGGCTAAAAATAAACCTCCTGGATCCTGCTCTTCTCCGACTCCTCCTCGGAACAATCGCCCTCTTAAAGCGCCGCGCTGGAGTTCGGCAGCGCCGCATTATCCTGTTAGCCTGACTGATGTGGAGCCGCGGCCTGAGCGCGGAACCGCTGGAGTAGCGCTAGAAATCTGACTCTAATTGGAGTGAATGCGCTGGCCGGGGGGGGGTCCCAGGAGGGACGTTTCTAGGGGAAGGAAGAACACTGCAGTGCAGCTGAGGAGCTTTAACCCTTTCTGAACTGTGGGCTTAAGGGTTAAGGTTTGTGGTTGTGATGTCATAGAGATGCTTGGTACAAACCTGTCACAACAGATTTGAGGCTGTTTATGTGTCCCATACAGTAAAGCAGTGAAATTAATAGCAAGTAATAGCAAAACAAAACAAACTATAGTACAGTAAAGCAAAGAAAGTCCATAGATGGAAGCTAAGCTACAAAAACAGTCACAAAACCCACAGATGTCCATAGGAGTTGCAATAGGAATCAACCAATCGTATATCAGGATTAACAGCAACAGAAACAGCCTGTTTAATTCCACGGTTTGCAAATGGAATGAATGGATATGAATTATGAAATATTTTTGGTGCCCACACCCATCACACAATGGAAATGGAAGGGAAATGTGAAATACAGGCCTTCGTCAGTCAGTGACCAAAATCATTTGTGGTTAATCAGTATCTGGAGCTGTGATTGGTCAGAGTTCTGAGGTGCGGTAGCTCTGGGGTGGTCATGAGGTTGGAAACTCCTCCTGAGTCTCTCGTTTCTGGCTGTGAAACCTGTTGGCGGAGATCAACATGGTCGATTTCTTATTGATTTTTATAGCTCTGGACCTGCGGCGCCTGTTTTAAATGTCCTGTAGGGGGCAGTAGAGCAGATCTGGTGTAGCGGCTCCCAAACCAGCGGGTAATGTTCACAGTCAGGATGCTTTCAACATCAATTATGTACGTAAGGTCTTCCGAATGCAAAAGTAGACTCTAAACTCGAAACTTTCTATTAACGTTTGCTTAAACGTCTCTCTCTCTCTCTCTCCATGTTCATTCCCAAAGCGACTCGCCCAAAAATCCTGAACTTTTAAACAATCAGTACCCGGTCCCTGATCACCTTGTTTCTGCCGTAGTCGTCTGCTAATATTATTAATATAAAAATAAAACATAAGAAGGAAAACAACATTTAATTGTTATTAATCAGATGGTTTTCTGTGAATAATCGCGATTAATCGCTTTGTTATACGCAAAACTAAATAATTAATTCAGAAGTAGTGTTTTGCAGACTTATTTTTAAAGCACTGCTATATGAACAAAAGTGCAATAACATTTGGTTTAAACTAGTGGTGGGCCGTTATCGGCGTTAACGTGCTGCATTAATGTGAGACTCCTATCGGGCGATAAAAAAATATCGGCGTTAATGTGTTCACAGAGTTGTGTTGGGAGCTGGGTCTGTTCTACAC
>JBBPDB010105124.1:0-21893 GCA_037974465.1 Brachypetersius altus
CACTGCACACCTGTAGAAGCTGGTGAGGACAGTGGTGGACACCCCAGCCTTCTTCAGGCGTCTGAGGAAGTGAAGTCATTGGTGGGATTTTTTGATGAGAGCTGCTGCGTATACTGAGGACTTGAGGTTGGCACTGAGGGTGACCCCAAGGAGCTTGAAGATGCTGACCCTCTCCACAGCACAGTCTGACTCCACAGTCTGGACCCCCCCTCCACATCTGACATGTGTCACGTGTGCAGTTAAACTGAAAGTCCACTTTACTGCTGTACTCCCGTTTCGCATTCCTGATAGCTTTCCATAGATTGTACCGGCATTTCTTGTACAAGTTTGCATCTCCAGACTGGAAATCACGCGTGTGCTCACGGAGTTTGCGGTGAAATCAGTGAAATCAGTGACATGTCCCAGTTCACACAGTCAAAGCAGTCCTGAAGCTTCTCCTCTCCCTCATGTGTCCAGCGCTGCACCGTGTGTGTCACACTTCAGTCTTTGCTTGTACACTGCGTCGTGGTCTTAAGCGCCCAGGTGCGTGTGAGGCAGAGAGCGGTATGATCCTCGATGTTCTGTGAAGCAGTGGTTGAGCATGTTGGCTCCCCGAGTGGGGCAGGAGACATGCTAGTGGAATTTCAGGTATACTCTCCTAAAATTCGCCCTGTTAAAGTTCCCAGAGACAATGAACCGCTGTCAGAAACACCGCGTTGAACTCTCTGGCCAAATGGAATGGTCGGCACTTGATCAGCAGGTACTTGAGGTCCGAAGTTCCATGAAATGGTTTCCATGTTCATGCACCACGAGGTGTTGACAAGTTTGTTTCCCAATGTCTCTGTACAATCAGCCTGATGAATTGTAAATCCCTCTGATTGGACTGTGTGGACTCTTGGTCAGGACACAGCAGTTCCTCAGCTCGCTTTGGAATTGAAATCTTCCTCCAAGATCGTCCAATTTGTTGTCTGAAGTCTGGATGTTTTGCCAGGTAAATGCGAGGCATCTGTGGTTGTAGTTCATGGCGTTTCACTCTGACTTGCACCCCAGCCCTGCAACCCTGTCCACTCATGCGTCCTCCGGGTGCCCCCAGAAATGGGGGTCTCTGATCGGGGCAGGGTTAGATAGGTAACCAGACAAGGGAGACTGGAAAGAAAACAGGACACAAGGCTGGACTGGGGATTGGATAGATGACTGAACCCTGAGTTAGACAGAAGGCTGGACTCAGGGCTGCACAATGGACTGGACTCAGCAAGGAACGGTTTGGCAAGGAACAGAGCAAATGACCTGACAAGAACAGAAAATGAACATAAAGCCGAGGCATGACTGGGAAAGGGATAGTAACAGTGAAAGGCACAAAAATGGAGACAACCACACAGACAGGAACACCGAATGGGAGACACGGGGACAAGGACAAATGCTGGTGCCATGTTTCTAGGACAGTTGTTGATATAAGGCTACTGACAATGAGGAACCAAGGAACAAGGGGGAACAGCATACAGAATGAGGAGCTCAGGAACGAGAGACCAGACTGGGAAGCCACTGGCAAGGGACCATGAGAATAGGAGGGCATCGTCAGGAGACCATAGGACTCGGAGGCTGTCAGCGAGGAACTAAGGGACTTTATTAAGCACTAGGGAGAGCTGGTGAGGAAATGCTCTCTGGTGCAACAGAGGGCACCACTGGCCAATGGCATCATCAGGGATTCTGCACTGTATGTCCAAGCATTTTCTTGACGGCATCCATCAGGCAGGAAGAAGAAGAAAAATAGGACAGGATGTTACAATAAAATCTTAAATAAAAATGATTTTAAAAAAATTGGGCAGACCTTCCAAAATTTTATAATAGTTTTATTGATTTGTGCTGATTGTGCAGATTATTTTTGTAGTTTTCAACATAGGGCTAGAAAAATAAAATGTTTATTATGTACATACATTAAATATAAATATAATAAAGTTTCCTAATAAACTGGTTGTTATAATGATCCAGGTTTGTTGTGACATTAAGTATTATTCATTTACATATTTCACATCCAATGTTGCCATTGAAAATAATCATTGGCAACATTGTGTGGCTAGTAGTCAAGCAGTCAGTACTTTTTAAAGAGTACTTTTTTGATCTGTGCATGATCTGTGCATGTGTGTGCTGACTATATGACAGAGTGGTTCAAAATATTAGACATGACTCCTACATTCCCAGCAATCTAATGATGCCATTACGCCACTCAGCAGCCAGCTGAGGAACATACACACAAAACTGTACCTCAGTGTTAGTCAACTGTGTGGATGAAGGATAAAAAAGTTCTAAAATTCATTCACAATCATAAAATGAGTACCTTTCGTACACTGGCTTTACCTGATCTGATTGCAATGAAGCATAAGATCAGATCAGAACTGGTCAGTTAAAGCATTGGCTGTGTCTGCTGGCCGACCAAGGTATTGAGATGTCTTTATTAGAGACTGCACTTCTCCACATACAGTAATACAGAAGTGCTTGAGTCTGGAAGATAATACGACACCATGGGGAGCCATGGGAAAACTGCCTCCTTTCGGGCTAAATAACTGCTTATTACTCCTTTCTGCAGCCTTAGCAGTGGAACCATTCAAACACACACACACACACACACACACACACACAAGTACAGGTTCAGTAATATATTAGACTTCAACCTTCAAAATGGTACACAAGTCTACTTTTTCTAACTCACTTTTCCACTTAATGATCTCTTCTTACCTGAAATATCAACACAAGTGCATCTCTGTAGTCAGAAACTGACCATTGATAAGGGTTTAGGGCATGGCTAAAACAAACTGTACAGACCCTAGCAGCATTGAGCTACCAGGGGTTTCTAATAAAATAGCATTGTTAAACCACATCTCTCACACAAACACACATAACCCCACTGATTGTACAAAGACCCCCTGCTTCCTTACTCCACTCTGCCCATTGCCTGCAATTGAAGAGATGATCCAGTAGCTATAATAATATCAGGAAGATGTCAGTGTTCTGTCTTTTGTTTTTGGCCTCCACTGGGAAAGCTGAAAAAAGAAGTGGTTAAGAAGAGTGCAGTATGGCTCCTGACTGCGAGTGAGAATGCCAAAACAGCCTGGCGAATGTGGGCGACTGGTTCCTTGCGCAAAGCCACACACACAGACACACACACACACACACACACACACACACACACGCACACACACACATGTATTTCATAAACAAGATATATGTATAACCCCTTGTGTATTATACATAGATAAGTACACAATTTTTATGCAATAATCACAGTAACATTATTGTTAGTAATATAATTATTCATAGTCATAACAGTAGTAGTAGTAAAAGTAACAATTTAATAATAATGTGTTCTGTATGACTATATAAATACATATGAAAACAAGCACACACATGCAAAGTTGATCTGTACCACAGCGCACTGTAATGTATCTGGCATTAGTCTAGTGCTTGTCTCGCACATCCACCCTACAGCATATGTGAGGGCGTTCAGGCGTTTTGGGGCAGCTGATAGAGCAGATGGTTTGGGCTGGCCAGAGGAAGGTGTTTGATGGGTGGAAAGAGGTGTTTTTAATTACACATCAAGTCTGATGCCCAAGTGGTGGCTGAAGGGGCTTCATCTGTTCGTGGGCCCGGATCCGTGTGCCTGCCCTCAAGCGTATAGCCCCCACTAACACACTCAAAAAGCACACTCAGTTTAGTTCTGTGCCCTTAGTACCACGTGCATTCACATGGTGCAACCATGCCGCTGTTACAAGGATCTTTCTTAATTGGCACACTGTCCTGTTTGACGTCAAAGCAAAGTTAGGGTCTGCTATTTTCACTCCGTTGTCAGTTTGCTAGATGTTACAAAAGCAGGTCAAACAAGGATCTGCTGCATACAGGTCCTCGCACGCTAATTGGGCTAATTAGGCCCTCCGTTCACTGCAAACAGCATGTACAGTCGATACTGGCTCACCCATATGGAGGAGAGGAGCATAATTATGGCCTGAAGGTATGGCCTGCACTTTTGAGCCGAATTTTGTGCTGACACAGGGGACTGAGTCTGTCTTTTTTGTCCTCATTTTGTGTTTTAATCTTCATTATTAGTTGTTTATTAATTTTCTTTTGTTTATTCACCTTTGAATAATTAGAATAATTTAAGGAAGAGTTTATCAAGAATTCTACAGTTTTCCACCCAACCCAGGTGAGGTCGATCCACAGAGACATGTTTGGAGTCTTTTTCAGTTCATCAGCTATGAGACTAACGTCGCCAACACTAGGATTCAGTAGGCGCCCAAAACGTTTCCTTAAATACATCCCTAAAACTGCTCAGCCAACATCTATGTCTTTATTAAGGTGAAACAGACCAGGACAGCCATATAGGACAACAGGGTCTGTTTTCCTAAATCATGCCAAGAGCGTGTTATACTGATACAGAATCAGTTTGGGAGCTACAAGAATTATAAACATAGAGGAATCTGATTCAGGAACAGCCCACCTTATACCCAGTCATGTCACTGTTTCACAGACATTTATTAACACCTGCTTTCTTTCCTTTGTTTTTTACAGTCTGTCCTGGCACTGATAACAAGCTCAGCACCCTGTCAGACCTGGACCAGCACTACCACACACTGCGCAAGTTCTACGAGAACTGTGAGGTGGTGATGGGCAACCTGGAGATCACCAGCATCGAGCGTAACCGCAACCTCAACTTCCTCAAGGTAACCTGACCTAATCCTAACCAGCCAGTTGCAGCCTCAAAGCTACACAGGTTATACCAATGTTACCAATGTTACCAATGTTATCAGGATTTTGTGACCTGACGGTTGAGTTTTATATGTGTAATGAAGTATTGTGTAGTGTAGCATTATTTCCCTCAGTCTCACAGTTTAGCAGAATTCATGTTTTAATTCAACAGTGTTCTCTTCTCTTCTCAATTCTGACAGCTAATTTAGCCACCAAGCTGTAGACCAAAAATATTTCTTTTTCTGTTTTCTTAGTTTCAGTCTTCTTCATTTATTTAGTTAGAGAAAAGAAGCCAAACTCATTTAAGATCTCTGTATAGCAGCCTTGCTAACCACTAGCAGGTTGTCCTCCTCATTTGAGGAGTTTGAGGATCCAGTCTTTCCACTGTAATAATGATTTGAAGATCTGTTACGACAGTCGTATGACTACATCTAGCCTCAAGGGAGAATGGACAAAGATATCTGGTTGGGGTGGGTTAAACGGAAAAAAACAACACATCGGAGACCTTTAGACTGCCTAAAATTTTCAGAACGATTATGGACCAATAGAAATGGACCATAATTTTTTCCACAAAATCTTCATAATAAGGAATTTTAAGTTGCCTTCTTTCCTTTTGCTGTTAATGCTTCTACAGTATTCCAGTCAATCTGACTGATTTTCACATTTTCTCTCTAGAAAGTGCTGTCAATTTCATTGGTTCCAACACTTTGTTTACACAAGGCACTGGAATGCATAAAAAATATTTGAGAATTTTTTATATTTTGTGTGTTTTATTAAAGAATTCCTGCAGAATTTTGCTTCCTTCACCTGAGCAACCACCTTATATACATTTGCAACCACATAGAAACTCCCCACCCATAGAAAGTCCTACACCAAAGCAACTACCTGGAAATTACAAAGCAACAACCTCCTACACCATAGTAATCACCTTTTATACCATAACAACCATCTGGAAGTTCCCAAGCAACCAGCTCCTACACCATAACAACTGTCTAGAAACTGCTTAGCAAACAACTCCTATACCCAGTAGCGCAAAAATGTGGTATGCAGTATATGCGGCGAGCCCGCCAATGGGGAGCGCCAAATCAAGGGAGGGACAAAAAAAATATCATTGACATTTATGTTTTAAAACTGTTCTTGTGCTTTTAAATCATGCCTCTGCTCTAAATATGCTGTTTAAAATATTTAAGAAACAAAAGGCCTGGCCACTGGCAGTACATGTCATGACCAGCGATGAGCATGTTTTTTATACCTTTTTTTTTTTGGGATGGGTTGCCAAAATTGTTGTTGTATAGCCCCAAAAAAGTGAGTAGTTGCACCCCTGCCTACACCACAGCAAGCACCTAGCAACACCCTAGCAACCACTTTGTATACAGTGAGAAACAATTTTGCAAGTTCTCCCACTTAAAAGTTGTAGAGGGGTCTGAAATTCACATTGTAGGTGCATTCCCACTGTGAGAGACAGAATGTAAAAAAAAAATCAGAAAATCACATTGTATGATTGTAAAGAATTTATTTGTATTGCACTGCTGCACATTAGTATTTGAACACCTGAGAAAATCTGTGTTAAAATTTGGTACAGAAAGGACTCCTCCTTCTTTTTCCCCCAAACACGGCGAGTGAAGTTTAGACCGAAAGATTCTATTTTGGTCTCATCTGACCACATGACTTTCTCCCAGGCCTCCTCTGGATCATCCAGATAGTCATTGGCAAACTTCAGACGGGCCTGGACATGTGATGACTTGAGCAGGGAAACCTTCTGTGCAATGCGTGATTTGAAACCATGACGGCGTAGTGTTCTACCGACAGTGACCTTTGAACCTGTGGTCCCAGCTCTCTTCATGTCACTGACCAGCTCCTCCCATGTAGTTCTGGACTGATTCCTCACCTTTCTTATCATCAGTGATACCCAGGAGGAGAGATCCTGCATGGAGCCCCAGTCCGAAGGACTGACAGTCGTCTTTAGCCTCTTCCATTTTCTGACAATAGCTCCAACAGTTGATCTATTTTCACCAAGCTGCTTGCCCATTGCCCCGTAGCCCTTTAAAGCCTTGTGGAGGTCCACAGTTTTGTCTCTGGTGTCTTTGGACAGCTCATGCCCATGGTAGTAGATGGAGTCTGACTGACTGTGGGGTGGACAGGTGTCTTTAAAGAGCTCAGACAGGTGCTACTAATTAGGATTACTAAGTGGAGTAGAGGTGGATTGTTAAAGGCAGAGTAACGGGTCTTTGAGAGACAGAATTCTTGCTTATTGCCAGATGTTCAAATACTAATGTGCAGCAGTGCAATACACATAAATTATTTACAAATCATACAATGTGATTTCCTGATTTTTTTTTTTCATGATTTCTAAGTGGGAGCAAAATCACAGGGTGTTCAAATACTTATGTTCCTCACTGTACCATAGCAACCACCTACAACCTCCCTAGCAACCACCTCATCCACCATATCAACTGTATAGAAACTACTTAGCAACCCACTCTGACACCATAGCAACCACATTTTTATACCTTTTATATAGCAACAAAAAAATTTTTTTGTCTTTACTTAATAAAGTATACCGGACACTTTAGACCAGTAACACGACATATGCTATTTTGTGCAACTTTTTAGAATATTTAAATAGTTTAAAAACAGTGTCCTTGGTAAACATTGAAATTAGGTACTCTGTGATAAACAGTACAAAATGTTTCATTTTAATACGTATTACAGTCAAAATAATATCTATAGACTCTATAGCAAATGGAAGTTCAAAACTTTTAATGTTCACATAAATTTGAGTTAGTAGAAAGTTCCAACGCAACTTTAGGTAGTAATAAGGTATATAGTATCATGGATTTATAATCAATTAAAATGTTTCAAGTCAAAGTGACTGAGGAGAACAGATAAAAGCCTAAATGAACACAATAGGAGGGTTAATAATCTCCATGGGCTTCCTCCCTGTCCTTTCCACACCCACCTACAGAAGTATGATACAGTGTATGATTCTTGCCATTTTTAATAAGCTGAGACCCGGCTAATTACTGTGCTCTCATTTTAAAAAACATTTTAATAAACATTTTCATTAGTCACTGTATCGTTAACACAACAGTGAGGCATCTGTGGGATTGGTGGGTATCAGTCCAGGTATCAGGCTTGTTTCTGTGTCCTCAGCACCTAAGGAATGGTTGATATCTTGGCCCTTTGCTGTCCTCTGCTGCAGTCTTTAAGTGTTTAAGGCAGATGTTCACCTTGCTTTAAGCTTGTTCTGCACTGGCTTAGTACATCTGCTAAAGAATTCTTCACTACATCCTTCTAGCACTTACCCAGTCATCATCTCCATGAAGTCCAAATGGGATATACACTCCAACGAGCCATCATAAAATATCGCTTTATTCAAAATTAACTCTCAATGCTGAGCACTGCTTTGGTCTGCTATTATTGGTTCTTGTTCATGCTGAGTGACCAGGCTCTCTGGCCTTAGTGACAACTCAGTTCTCTCTGGGCTTTCTAGGCCTTTAGAGAAGGTATAATGATTTCTGAGGACTAAAATATCTGTGTTTTGTTTGGTGATAATAGAGATAAACTCAACTAACATACATAGGAAGAGGAATCAACCAATCACATTCTGATTATCCAGTTATGTAGTAGAGTTTTGAGATTTGTTTTCTGGAAGTTCTAGATCCATTACTGACTGTGAATACAATCAGCAGTCTAAAAAATGTGTGTGTGTTGTGTGTGTGTGTGTGTGTGTGTGTGTGTGTGTGTGTGTGTGTGTGTGTGTGTGTGTGTGTGTGTGTGTGTGTGTGTCAGATGCTGAACAGCAACAGCTCTGTATCAGGACTGACTAAAGGAGTCGCTGTAGAAAATGCACACAAGCTCACATACTGTATTTGTCCTGTCTGTTACAAACTTCACACACAACATGAAGCTAAAATATGTGTTCATGTGCATTGTTGTTAGCTTAGCACTGACATGACTCATGCAGGTACACTGGCATAATTGCTTTTCTTATTTTTGACTGTGTTTAGATATGTATTGCCTTAGCCTAAATAGTAACAGTTCACCATTGGTTCCTAAGTTTTGGAGCATTAATTTGAGCCAGTACTATCAGTCTGGAGTCCTATTACATTTCAAACAGTTTTGGACTGCTAGCATGATTAAATAAATGTATGTATGCAGTGGTACAGCATAGCAAATGAATCTTGTTTTCTTCATTCAAACATTAAAGTGAAGCATATCTTTCCCTATGCTTATAGAATATACCAGTATTCCTGACTGCAAGCTAAATGAATACATTTCATAATAGGAGAATGGATGAAGCTATAATTGTCCGTTCACTCACAGGTTTGTAAGGGCATTCAAGTTTAAGCACTTGTCAAAATAAAGTAAAAGAAGTACTACACATATTCAAAGGAATTCATTATGTTTTTCTTTTTCCCACACACTTTCCTTGACCTTGTTTGATAAATAAGAAATGGAGTTTGTAAGGAACTGAAAGCGATTACAAGCAAAATCTAATTTTCTTGCCCAACAGACATAATTATTGAACAGCAGTCATTCATCCAAAAACCACTACAAAGACAAGGGTATTCGTCCCTGTTTTGTTTGTATGGCTTTCTTGTATCAACATGAATTCATGGTTAAACATGAAAGCTCCTGGTTTATGCTCACACTGTTTTCACCAAGCAAATGTAAATGTACACAGCAATGTAAAAAAGTTCATAAACCTTGGGTTGACCAAGGAAATGTGTTCAACTGTGATGCTAGATAAAAGGTTGCCTTTCTAGATATCTCTGACAGCTGCTTTTGCCAACTTACTATGAGCCAACAGATATATGCCAAGACTTCATTGGCAGGGAATTACAGGCCATCTTTTTGCAAAAGATGTTCATGTGCGTCTTTGGTGTGAGGGTGTGCAAAGGAGGTAAGACACTGCAGATCATGCTACTAAGAAATTTTAATGGATCTTAATCATAGTGTGAATAACCCTTCCATAAGCAGGGGTTACTGCTTTCATAACACTGTTAAGAACCCGTCCAAATTGCTATTTTTGTCTCTTTGGTGAGAATCTGGGTCTTGATCGGCATGTACAGTACTTTGACCCTGATCTTAATACAAGTCAAGGAATCTTCCTCACTCATTACTCATCCTGTGTCCTCCATTATGATGCAAATCTGCAAGCTTAGCTTTGATGTTGAGCCTACAGTGCAAGTCCTTGATTTGATGATCATTTTAGTCGTCCTCCATCATATGCTTCATCCTTCCATTCCTTGTTTATCTTCTCACCTGGATGACCTACACATATGTAACTGTGTACTGATATGGAAAACACCACTCATGTTGAATGTGATAAAGGTCTGTTTCTGACCACCTCTGAATGTGGCTTGATCTAATCCCAATGGCTTTTCAGGCTGTCAGTCAAAATCCAAATGTAATCAAATGACAAGAATGTTGATGCAACTTCTCTCATGAAAAGGTGATCTGTGGTGCTGTTATTATACAAAGGCCATGATTCAGAAGTTCAAAACCAATGACGATGGAGTTTCAGTTTTGCAAGAAAGAGTTGAAGGGGAAAGTTTTGCTGAAAGGAAACCAGACGTTTACCAAATTCTTGGGGATGCCTAATAAAGTCTGTGGCGAGTCTGTAATCTACATTGATTGTGTGCTTGTGCCTGTTGTTAGCCTGATTGTTCGGCTCCTTGTGAGTGCAGCGATCAGTCTTTAATCAGAACTTCATCAAAACTCCCTCCAGTGTATTTGCATTGCTTAATATATATAGATTATTTTACATAATTCCAATCAGTGAACACTGGAAAGAAGTGTTTGAATGAAAAAACATTTGGCTGAAAGTCTGGGCCAGCTAACACGAGTAAATGGTTTTAAAAGTCTGAATATCCTTTTGTTTTGGCCACCCTCAAGCCCTGTTTTGATGCCCGTACTGATTTCCAGTGCACAAGATCATGATTTGTTTGTGGAGTAACATTATCAGCTGCTCTGTTAGATATACTAGTGCCTCATCGTCTGACTTTTGAACAACTTGTTTTAAATTAGGCTCTAACCTGAATTCATTACTTTCAGCCAAGGTCAAAAACCCATTCAACACAAGCCTTCATGATTTGTGCATGAATTAGCTTGAGTGTTGGCATTTTTGGAATTTCTCAGCATTGCAAATATGCTATCAGAAATATCACATGTATTGGCACATGTGTAGACATGATTATTTAAAAAATGATGCTGAATAGCCTTCGCTCAGACAGCCTTTCCCCAACTTGCTTCTGAAATATTACACAGTTTTCCTTGTTACACTACACCTGATTCAGCCCATGACGGCCTTGGAGTTGAACCAGGTACATTTTAACTGGGAAAAAACTGTGTGCGTTTGCTGTTTGAGGCTAGGATTAAGAATTAACTCTGTAATAATCTACTCCTTTGGCCAAAAGTATGAGTTGCCAGTCCAGGAGATTGATCTTCTTGGTATTCCTGATGTTAGATTGGAGGCAAACATGGTATGAATGTGGATCTTTAGCAGACGGGTTTGTGACCACGATTTTAGACCATTGCTTTGGTGACATCTAGTTGTCCTGTTTCCTATTGTTTTCAAGCTCACTGTCACTTTGGAATGAAGGCTGGTTATCCTCTGTCATGGTCCTGCTCATAGCACTCCACAGTGGCTAATGACGCTACAGGCTTATAATTAAATTCTGATCCATCAGCTGCACTCCACACTATCTGAGTGAGAATAGTAGAGCTTTTACAGAACCAATGAAATCTCATAGATTTATTTTTTAACAATTTTCATATACATTTTTGACCAAATCTATCTATGGAAAGAAATATATTAGGAAATCCAGTCCTACTTTGTATTAAATGTGTAATAACTGGGTAATAATACATGAATAATGCATGTAACAACAGTGTAATTACGGGTGCTATATTCACTGTTATAGCTGGATTACACGTGCAGATTATGTTATCAACATCTGTATCAGATGCATTGCTGTAATCCGACCAGATGTTATATCGTTGTTTCATTAATGTGGAATTACACAGTTATTAGTGACCCTAACAAAACGTAGGACTGGAAATAATTTTTCATAAAAATCTTCAGTATATGGTAAGGATTTGTCATATTTGATAAATGATTTTCAGGTTTTTTGGATGTTGTGTTAGTGGGGAAAAGGCTTATTTTGAGAAAAATTTCAGAACTGCATTACCCAGATATAAATGTCATTACTAGTATGTATGGAAATGCATGCATATTTTGCTTGTGTAGTAATGTTCAACATTATAATTCATAAGAAATACAGCTGTGAGCAGACCAAAAACAGCCTTGAACTTGACTCCACAAGACTAAAGGTGTGCTGGGGTATCTGCACCAAGTTGTTATCAGCAGATCCCTAAGTCCTGTAAGTTGTGAAGTGGGTCCTACCTGGATTGGATTAGTTTTTCCAGCCCATCCAGCAAGAGACCCGGTGGTGGACCGGGTTGGCATGGGCACTAGAGCAAGCATGAAACTTGATAGCAGGTTGCCCTACAGTAGCTATTGTGTGGGATTAGACCAGATTCACTAGTCTTCTTTCCCCATGCACATCAGTGAGCCTTAGGGTCCTCATGACCCTGCCACAGTTGGTACTTACTTTGGTAGGTACTTAGCATTGCATGCTGGGAACACCTCACAGGACCTGCTGTTTTGGAGTTGTCTAGCCATCACAGTTTGGCCCTCAGATCCTAATGTTTGCTTCTTATTTCTTCTTCAAATGCATCAACTTCAAGAACTGACTGTTCACTCACTGCCTAATAAATCCATATCTATTATAGGTTATAAATGCATGACGATATAGTTGTCTAATGCATTGGAGCCAAAGAAGAAAAAAACGTGGAAGGTAACTTAATGGGGTTGATATTCCTCACAGGATGCACCCTAACTGAAATCACACTTCCATCACAAAGCTAGATGTATTATTGGGCATTTATTTCAAAGTAATCTCTGTTGCTGTAAGAAAAATAAATAAATAAATAAACAGCAGTTTGCCTCCCCGTCTCTCTCTCTCGCTCTCAGAGACCCAAAGGCAGTGAGAGAAAACATTCTTCAGAGAGTGCGGCATGTAACCTGTGCATCTGAGAGGCTCTTTGCTCTTCATCCTTCTTAGCTTCCTCCCACCCCTTTCCTGCAAAGGAAAGGCTCCATCCAGCCTTATCCAGCTCCCCCAGCCCTTCGATCATTCATCAGTGCTTTTAGGCAAAGGAATCTGCATAGTGTCTTTCTGTCTTTAGTCCAAGGTATTTTGTACACTTTAAATAAATTATAACACTCAGTGAAAAAGTGTACAGAAACAACCATTATTAATTAACTAATGATAATAAAAAACATATATTTTTTATTTTGGTCATCTTATCGATGTTAAATATGCATTAAAGTGTGCAGATGTGTGTTCACAACAAAACCTCATTTGGTTGGGGTGATTCAACCAAGGGGTATCTCTCTAGTCACTCTAGTCCTTCTGGAGGTTATAGATCCGTTACTGATTGAATCCATGTTAAAGTAGTAATGCAACACACAAGCTCATATGTTCATATATTTACCTTCAGATGTCTGTGTTTAATCTGAAATGTCCAAAACAAGTTTATGTGCAATGCAGTTAGCTTAGCGCTAACATACTAATTACCCCATACAGATGCTAGCAGAAATTAGCATTGTGTTCGAAGTGTGCTTTTTGTCCTAGTTCGTCATTGTTTTTTGTGTACCTGGGAAAAAATCAGCATGAAGTGTCTATAACATGTACTGTAAAACTATTTATTTACATATTTATATATACTGCATTTTGATAGTGTGTAATTACTTTTTTGGTCATATCTATCAAAATATACCTGATGCCTCTATAAAGATCTCCTCACATTCTCAGGACATTTTCAGTACATAAAGTTGATAGAAGTCCAGCAACAGTGATGATGCCACTGGTTGACTGGAAGTATTTCCTATGGAGTGGCGTGTCGGTGTGGAGAGCAGCATGTCCGGTGCTAAAGTGTCCACACCTCATTGGTTGCTTCATTTTCGGAGGTGGGATTTCTGCTGATGCATCTAGAATGCAAGACAGAGTGCCAGCGGAGCCCACACAGCTCCGAAAATGCCTCGACAGTGCAGCCAAGTCCCCTCTGCAGGTCAGCCGCTGACATTCTTCACCAGTGCTGCTGGTCCAGAAGCTTTTTGAAAAGACAGAGCTGAGAAAGTGAAAAGTTAATCTATCACACACACACCAACACACACACACACACACACACATACACATACAGATGAATGACAGCAGTCTCGGGCTGACATTAAAAGAGAAGGATGGGCTGGTGAGAGAGCTTATCACAGGGGAGCATAAGCCTGCAAGAGACGACAAAGAGAGAGAGAGAGAGAGAGAGTCTTTTTCAAGCCTCTGACCAACATTCAAAGCTCCCAACTCTTCCTGTATAGTGGGGTGCAGAGGGTGATGCGACCAGGAATATGATGGGAGGTAATCAAGTTAAAGTCCAAACATAAATAAGCAGCACAAGGACAAAAACATTATTTATTTCTCCTTGCTGCTGGTTGGCAGCTGCACTGTGATGCATCTCTGTGACGTAAAGTATTAGGATGAGTTTTAAATGAAATTAAAGTGTTTGGGTGCTATAAATAAAGTATCAGAACACACTTCTGCTCCTGTAATTGGGGTGGGCGGTATAAATGGTATCTGGCAGGGGCTGCAAGCATGGAGCCTACACGAGGGGAGGAGGAGGTGCTCATTAAAAAGAGCGGTGTGATGTCGGTTATATGGATCTGGTTTGGGTTTAAAGAGTCAGATGGTGAGTAGAATAAAATAATCTGCAAAGTATGCCGGGCGACAGTAAGGCCTCGTCCACATGGACGCCTGAGTCAGGCGTTTGTGGTGCCAAGAAAGCGCGGACAGAGCACCAACCGTTTTTCTGCTCACTGGAACAAATCACAGTGTCCCCATGGGCGTCCAACCCCAGCGCTCAATCGGCTGGGCGTTCATGAGGCATCAAAAAAACATTGCATGCAATGTCTTCTTGCCATCAATTTTTGCCAAAATCCTCTCCTGTCTACGGTGCCGTATCTGGAAGTTTTAACTAAGAATAAACAGTGTCAGATAAGCGCCATATTAATTTATCCAAGAATCAGGCGTCCATGTGGACGAGATCTAATAGCGAAGAGAGGGAATACAAGTCATCTGGTTTTGAATGAAGCACGTTTTGGAATATGACCAAAGCCAAAAACTGCAGCCTCCACAAGTGGAAAGAAAAAAGGTGGCTCTACACTCCAGCAGACTGATATTTTACAAGCATTTTTAAAGTCATTCTGTACCATTACCGCTGTGCCATTGCTGTGTACCTGTGTAAGGACATGGTGCTGTTTCTTACAGTGGAGAAGAGCAGCTTTCAGAACATGATTAAGACACTCGATCCATGTTACAAGGTACCTTAGCCGCAAACATTTTAGCCAAACTGAAACGCCCAAACTTTATGACAAATTTTCACATCTTAAATTTTTTGAAAAATACGTTTTGCACCATAAATTTTCTTAAAATGACATTCTATACTTCTTGAAGTGTGTTTATTTTGCTGCAAGGTATCTGGTATGTGAGTATGTTCAGAACAGTCAAAACAGTCATTTTGACTAGTGCTGGGCCGTTAACGGCATTAACGTGCTGCGTTAATGTGAGACTCTTATCGCGCGATTAAAAAAATATTGCCGTTAATCTATTCACAAAGTTGGGTTGGGAGCTGGGTCTGTACTACACAAGCTATGATGACTTTCACCTTGATATTTTAGCACGGATTTGCTCTCTTTCTCTCTGTCTGTCTCTCTGTCTCTCTCTCTCTTTCTCTCTCTTTCTCTCTCTGGCCCTCCCTCGTTCGTGACTTTTCCGGATCGCGCCTGTTTTAAACCTGTCTCGCTCTTTCTGTTTCTCTCTCTGTTTCTTTCTCTCTCTCGCGTGCGCTCTCTCTCGCTCTTTCTGTTTCTCTCTCTGTTTCTGTCTCTCTCTCTTGCGCGCTCTCTTTCAAAATGAACTCTCATTCAAAATGAACATTTGGAGGCAAATTTATGGTTTACACTATAAAACTAGGCATTGGGATCATTTTGGGGTGGGGGATGGGGCTTCAGACCTTCGGCAGAATTCAAATGAGCCGTTTTAATCTAGAATTAATCTAGATTAATTCCAAGATTACAATGAGATTAATCTAGATAGTCTAAATAGTCTATGCCCAACTCTAATTTTGACATAATAATAATAATATATCACAATATATCATTACCGCACATGCTTTAAATTATATGGCAATATAGATTTTAGGCCCTATCGCCCAGCCCTACCTGTAATGCACAATTGCTGTTTATTAGCTTAACATACAAAATACAAAATAAAGCATAAAATAGATCTCCTTTGGCATATATAATCAAACCTTTGTAGATATTATTCTTATTACTACTGCCATTCTTGATAATGATGGCTGCTGACAGTGGCAGCTCTGGCCATTATTACAGAACAGGCCAGAACTATTCATGTATAAAACCGACAGTATGTGTCAAAGAAGACAGTATGCTTTTTAAGAGCTTTTCTCAATAGTGATCAGAACGGGTCTCTTCATGAAGCCCTTGAATCTTTTGTGACTGCCTGACCTTTCCACACTGCTCTGTCTGCTTTTGAATTAAAGCAGCTCTCATGTTAAAATTACCTTTGAGAGGCCTTGTCCTTGTGGTTTCAGATCGAAGCCTATGTGGATCTTCATGCACACAATATCATTAGCTCCTGTGTTAATTCTGAAACTAGGGTCAAATAGGTGAACAAAATGGGCTGGACAATGATAAAATGGTATTTTGAAACTAAATGATTAAAAATGCTGGTATATGCAATGATTTATGGTCGTTGAGTACCAGGACTCATCGAAACCCCATAAAAACTCGTCTGGAGCTCTGATTTGTGGACACAAGACCACCCATTTAGCAACAGCCCCCCACCACCACCACTTCCTCTTTTTGGACCAGTTTTTAAATTCCATAATTACTTTATAAGGACACGTTCTTTATTTCCTCCAGCCCCCACATTTTCCTTACACTTGACCCTGTGTGTGAATTCAATTGCTTTGGTGTAATTAGGAATTAGTCAGGAATGGAAGTGGTCATAAATCAAGGCTGCCCATCTGAGGAGGGATGCTTAGGTTGGCTGGTTCCCTTGGAAATGCACACATTCGAAACAGTCAAAACTTGTGTCTTTCTGTAGCCTCTCTTTAAAGGCCTTTCTTTAACACACACACACACACACACACACACACACACACACACACACACACACACACACACACACACACACACACACACACACTACATTGATACTGCATACAACAAACAAAACAAACAAACAAAACTACAAATAATTAACTTAAGGTCATACAGATATGTCATTAGACTAAGGTTATTATTATTATTATTATTATTATTATTATTATTAGTAGTAGTAGTAGTAGTAGTAGTAGTAGTATTGTTAATAATAAGAATAATAATAATATGAATAATAATAATATCAATGAATTAATATAATATAATCTGATATGATATAATGTAGTCATCTTCTCTGTAATAATATAATATAATATAACAAGAAGAAGCCAAAAGCAGTGTTTGAAGAAATAAGTGGGTCGTAATGTCCCACTCTATGTTTAAAAGTCCATGTCTCTTTAGTAACATTTCCCATTTTTGATTGACATTTACAAGATTGCTTGGAATGGTGCTACATTACATCCTGTATTGCAAACTACTTATGCACAAATTAGGGCTGTTAGATATTTCCTGAATATTTTCTCAAATACTTCGTTCTTCTATGACAATTAGAACATTTCACTTTAATAAGTGAATGGAAAGAAAAAGGATCTTATTAGAGATTTTATTAGTAGTAGTTTTGCTGTTCTTGATCTTTATTATCTTTATTTTTATTCTTATTATTAATTTACTTTTAATAGAACTAATCAATTATAAATATTCATATTGATACTGATACTGCTTATTGATGCTACTCTCCATAATTTGTTGCAGATAAATAAAGACATGAAAAAATCAGAAAAGATTCAGCAGTTATATTATTGCAACTTTTTGCAGAAATGAGAAACTAAACTGTATTCTGAGCTTCCTGCATATATAAGCATTCACTGCAAATGTTTGTTCAACAAACATGTGGTGATAATGTGCAGAGTGCCTCTCCCATCTCTGCCACTGATTCAGTTCAGTGTTGACCATTTGAAAATGCCAGCAATGTTAGAATACATTTACAATGCATAAACACCAATACCACAACAATTTATTTGGGAAATTTTCTATATTTCAGGAATGGCACCAGTTTACCAGTATTTTGTGTTTGGATTCATGAAATGCCATTAAATATTTAACATAGACCTATTTATACAAAATAAATTATGATTAAGCCCCGACACAAAAGGATTCCTGTCTTCCACCTACTTTCTACTCTCCATTACCTATTTTCTATCAAACACATCATATATCTAATCTTCTCATTTTGTGCATTTCCATAATACGGTGTCGCAATTTTGCCCTCATCCCCTCTGCATGCCTCCCTGTTCTCCATTGAGTCTAAGTGTAGAGCCTCTTGTCCCTATCCAGAAGAGTGTAAGCAGGCCTGTAATTTAGGTACCAGTGGGAAGAGGGCACTTGACTCCTCTACTTCGCCTCCTCAGCCACGGTTGCTAAACGTTTGCCGGTGCTATACCTGGACATTTTTTCCCTTTGCTTTAACAAAAAAGGACTGTAATCGCAGCGGTGGGTTAATAACACCGTCCTATTATCCTGCTGCTCAGTCATTGTAGTGGATAAAAGGCAGCAGCAGCATGGGTGCTAGCATGTTAGCATTAGCGTGATTACAGCTCTTTATGAGGAAATGAGGGAATTGTTAACGCTTGACCCCCCCTCACCTCCTTTTTACAGCTAACGTAGCATTGCGCTTCGGGACCTGCTTGAAATTCCATGAATTTCATTTGCTCTCTGCATGTTCACCTCCGTGAGCATCAGATCCATGTAGCAGTGTCATGTGGAGAGCGAGTGAGAATGGGAAGGCCAGACATAGTTTAAAAAGCAGAGATAAAAGCTTATGCCAAAAAAAAAATTTACATTGGCTTGACAGAGAGATATCTACTCCAGTCAGAGTGCCATCCAGATTTGAAGCATTCAAGGAGGAATCCCAAACTTTATTACATTTATTCTAATTATAGACTCAGAGGAAATGTGCTTATTCAACATTTCCTCTGAGATCAACAGAGTTAATGGAGGTTTTACATCCAGGGTATAGACCATGGTGTTAATCTGAACAATAAACTGGACTATGCTCAACAAACACAAATGCTCTCTACAAAAATGGACAGAGCAAGCTGTACCCACTACCAAGGCTCTTGGAGTGCAGGGGACACTCCTGAAGATGTTTCATGACTCAGTAGTGGCATCAGCCTTCTTTTATGGTGTGGTCTGCTGGGGCAGTGGCATATCCGCTGGGGATAGAAAGAAAATGAACAGGTTCATTCTAAGATGCCCTCTGGACCCAGTGGAGGCTGTGACTGACAGTAGAATGGTGGCTAAGCTGTCGTCCCTGTTGGATAACCAACCCAATGCAGATGACTTTTTCAGCACTGAGCAGCTCTTTTAGTGGCAGACTGCTGCACCCATGGTGTGGGAAGGAGAGATTCCGCAGGTCTTTCTTTCCTTTCAGACTTTACAACCAACACCTTACAGTTGACCACACACACACACACACACACACACACACACACACACACACAAACACACATGTGGGAATTTCTCTTGTGCGCAATATTTCTCTTTTTCACAATATATCTCTTATTTGTGCTATATTTCTGGTGCAACATGTGCAAAGTTTGGAGTAAAATATTACTGTGTGAAATGTGCAGTTTGTCTTGGTGCATTATTACTGTTTCTGGTGCATTATTACTGTTTCTGGTGCATTATTACTGTTTCTGGTGCATTATTACTGTTTCTGGTGCATTATCACTGTTTCTGATGCATTATCACTGTTTCTGGTGCATTATCACTGTTTCAGGTGCATTATCACAGTTTCAGGTCCATTATCACTGTTTCTGGTGCATTATCACTGTTTCAGGTGCATTATCACTGTTTCTGGTCTATTATCACTGTTTCTGGTGCATTATCACAGTTTCAGGTCCATTATCACTGTTTCTGGTCTATTATCACTGTTTCTGGTGCATTATCACTGTTTCTGGTGCTTTATTACTGTTTCTGGTCTATTATCACTGTTTCTGGTGCAGTATTATTGTTTCTGGTGCATTATCACTGTTTCTGGTGCATTATCACTGTTTCTGGTGCATTATTACTGTTTCTGGTACATTATTACTGTTTCTGGTGCTTTATTACTGTTTCTGGTGCATAATCACTGTTTCTTATGCATTATCACTGTTTCTGGTGCATTATCACTGTTTCTGGTGCATTATCACTGTTTCTGGTCCATTATTACTGTTTCTGGTGCATTATCACTGTTTCTGGTGCATTATCACTGTTTCTGGTGCATTATCACTGTTTCTGGTGCAGTATCACCGTTTCTGATGCATTATCACCGTTTCTGATGCATTATCACTGTTTCTGGTGCATTATCACTGTTTCTGGTGCATTATCACTGTTTCTGGTGCTTTATTATTGTTTCTTTCTTATAGAAGATTATAAGCACAAACGTTCAAATGGCTATTCATTTTGCTCTTGTCAATTTAATATTCAATCTGAACATGTAGTGATGTCGTTCGTGAAGGCCCGCCTTGTTGAGCATTCTGATAGTATTGGCTGTCATTCTGAATATTGAATTGGCATTTGGGCTTATAATCATCCATACATTATTCGTTTTTGACAGTGTTACTGCTACCAAACAACTGAGGACACTACAGTGTGTAACTGCACCTGTGTATATGTACACACATATGTTCTATTTGTTCTGTCCTCTTTCTCCGTTTTTCTTATCTTATATCTCTTATCTCTCTTGAAACCACCCACAGAACACACTGCGATGAAGGTTCCACCTACATTGTTCTTAATTCCACTGTCGGCTCCGGCCTCCAGCAGCAGGTTCACTGTCTTCTTATGGTTCAGGGCAGCGGCCACATGAAGAGCCGTGTCTCCAACCTGTGGAGAACATCACCACCTTCTTCAAACCTTCAGGCCAACAGCTGTGTTCTTTTTAAAGGAGGTGATTTGAATGGGATGCTGTGAAATGGGCAGTTTTAATGGGTGGCATTCCTACTGACTGGACGGTCACAGAGTAAAAAACAGCAGTTATGGTAATTGTGCAGCTAGATCCAGAACAAACAGCCTGCTGGAGGAACTGACCTGGTTTTTCTCTGCCACAGAGCAGAACGCACCCAGGAGGATCTTTACGATCACCGTGTGGTTGTACCGCGCAGCGATGTGTAAACACGAGTCACCTGCCTGGAACAAAACAGCCTTCAGCTGAAGCCCTCAGAAAGCAGGTCTAAAAATGAGTCAGAATCTACTATAGTTTATTCAGTTTACACTGTGAACTGTTACTATAGATACAGGTTTATTACTGCAGTTATAATACTATCAGTTATTCAGTAGCTACCACAAACTATTCAGTATTGACTATGAATTAGTCAGTATCTACTACCAAGGTTTCAGTAACTACTGTGATTTTTTTATTAACTACCATAAACTATTCAGTATCTACTGATTATTATTCAGTTTATTATTCAGTAACCGCCATAAACTATTCAGTATCTACTGTAAATTATTTAGTAACTACCATAAACTATTCAGTATCTACTGATTATTATTCAGTAACCACCATAAACTATTCAGTATCTACTGATTATTATTCAGTAACCTCCATAAACTATTCCGTATCTACTGATTATTATTCAGTAACTACCATAAACTATTCAGTATCTACTGATTATTATTCAGTAACTACCATAAACTATTCAGTATCTACTGATTATTATTCAGTAACCTCCATAAACTATTCACTATCTACTGATTATTATTCAGTAACTACCATAAACTATTCAGTATCTACTGATTATTATTCAGTAATCACCATAAACTATTCAGTATCTACTGATTATTATTCAGTAACTACCATAAACTATTCAGTATCTACTGATTATTATTC
>JBBPDB010105146.1:0-21881 GCA_037974465.1 Brachypetersius altus
CAATGTTCTTCTTTCTGCCACAGTCTCTAAGGTGTCCAGTTCCCCACCTACCACAGAGCCTGCCTTCCTGATCAGTTCAGTCTCTTAGCATCAGCCACTTTCAAGCTGCCACCCCAGCGTAGAAAATGGCACTGGCCACCACAGAGTCATAGAACATCCGCAACATGGTGTTGCAGACTCTAAAGGATCTGAGTTTCCGCAGGAAGTACATCCTACTTTGACCTTTCTTGTAGGTAGCCAGCGAGTGCTTAGACCAGTGGACTTTTGGCTGAATATATGTATATGCATGTGTGTGTGTCAGTGGCGGCTGCTCTAAGACTACATATATGCACTGTCATATTTATATTGGTTTTAATAAAAGTGCACTACAACACGTTCAACTTCATGACTAGCTCATTCAGAATCAGGTATTTATTGTAGATTTTTTTACGTGATTTTCTTGTCATACATTTCCATGTAGCATAGCAGATTAAACCCTGTGCAGCTTCACTGGAGCTCTATGGCCGTGCACAGAGAAGCTTTTTTCACTGCAGAAAAGCTGGAGATTGGATAAATGCACCAAAATCTCACTTCCAGGGAAGCTCAGCTCCTCTGAGAGTGAATGGAGCAGTGGGCGGGGCGGCTGCGTGATGACTGGAGGAGCTGTCTAAAGGGCGGAACCCCTTTTTGGTTGACAGCATGTTTTAAGTATACACTAGCACTGTAGAGATTCGAGTTGCACTCTGTGTTGTTTGCTAGTGATATAAACACTTTGTTTGTACAAAACCCCATAGTATTTTTATAATTGTATATTTTATGTTTTAGGTACAGCACACTCAGAGAATTAATTTATACATAAATAGATTTAATTCAAATTAATTCCCCCTTTTGTTACCCTGTTTTGTTGTTCTGTGTTGCAAGTGTGTTGTGTTTTATGTTTCACCTATGGTCCAGGAGGACGATATTTCTACATATAATGGCTGGGAAGACAATGAAGCTCACCTTGACTTGACTTGACTTCTTAACTCATTATTTAACTGATTTCATGATTTTATGCCAATGTTTTTGTCTCTGATTACAATCAGTGACTAGAGATCCCCTTATACCACCAACACCAACACAAGCTATCTCCAAGTCGTGTGCTGCTATCACAGTGTCTGTAGACAACTCACTGCCAATTCTATTGCATCAGAACTTTAGAACTATGCCTTCTATTCTGATTGACTGCCCAATACTGTGCCTCATGCAAAATATTCTGGGGTTAAAACTCTTCTTATAACTTAAATGTGGGTAGACTTTTTTGTGTTAACCCTAAATATGCACCCAAATAAGCTGTAACATCCGGGTCTCGTCCGCCACACACCCTTGTCCTATGGTTGGGTTGCTTGATGTAAAGTTTTAGGAAAGTGACGCACCCATAAACAACCAGCACGAGGATGAGGGGGCACGGTAGATTAGGCCTAGGTGTCCCAAAAGCAAAAAAAAAAACATGAGGGCTGAGGAATGAATGGTATGCTTTGGTATGTGTTCACATAGTATACATCAAACTCTTAATTTAAAAATCAGAAGTTTTCAATAGTACATGCACTTTCGTTCACATTTAAGCTGAAAACTTATCCGAGTACCAGAAATGTACTCTTTATGAATGTGACAATATTTTAGCTTACGTAGGAATGTTTTCTAAAGAGCTTCAGTGTAATGGCCTTGGGGGACCCAAATTCAATGGTAAAGGTACAGGAGCGAGAAAGTATTCCTTATAGTGTCTTTTTGTGACAAGATTTGTGAATCTCAAGGCTTTCCTGGAACAGTGATGGAAATATGGAGCTTTCTCATCATGCAGTCTAGGCCTGGGATGCTCGGACACAAAGCGCTCCCCTGTTCCTCATGTTATCTTTCCACAATATGAACATGACTTTCACCATTCTCTTTCACTTCAAAGAATTGTCTTCCACACCGGTTTGTCACTGCACCTCTTCGGCCCAAAGGATGAGTCAGTCGAGGATAACCTATTTCGTAGTTCAAAGGAGCTTCCAGGCAACCATTTATATGAACATTCAAAGCCCTTGAAGACACATATGGCTCAATGGAAGCTTGGAAAAAGTTTTTTTTGTTTTTTTTTTCATTAACCTAACTCTATTGTGTCAGAGCCTTGAAAGCAATCCATTACAAGACTGAAGACACGTGCTCATCGACCTGGAAATTGGTAGCCACCCGTCTAATACAGTCTAACGCAAATATCAGTGATATTCACTCCTGCTGCCACAAACATGCTGTAGAAGTTACGTTTATAAGTTTGATGAACATTACCTGATGTGACATTTCCGGCAGTTTGGTTCTCGCATCTTTCCCTCTCCAGCTCGATTTCATTGACCACGTCACACATCTGAACGGAGCGACTCTGAGAAAGAAGCAACAGGAGAACTTTAGTCTTTAACATCAGTAACTATCTTTATCTGTCTTTTAACACCAGTAACTTTGTTTATCTGTCTTTAACGTCAGTAACATTGACATATAATACTGTAACATTGACACCGAAATATAATCCAATTTTTTTTAAATAATTTTCAAAAATCTATAATTCAGCTGTACCTGAAGACTCAAATAACTTTCTCTTAAGACAACAGGGCACTATAGGGCTGCACACTATGTACTAAATACAACAACTGTACTGATCCATAATGTGCTCTGCAGCAGATGGGATCCCTCGGGGCTTTCCAGGCCTTCAGAGAAGGTCGAATGATTTCTAGGAACTAAAAATAAATCGTCTGATGGCTTAGCGCTTAGTGAGTTGGCCCTGCGATCAGAAGGTTGTGGGTTTGAATCCCAGGACTGCCAGTGGCACCGCTGAGATACCCTTGAGCAAGGTACTGTCCCCACACGCTTCTCCTCGGGCACCCCCATTGGTGGCAGCCCCTGCTTCACTTAATGAAGGGGTTAAATGCAGAGAAAGATATTCGCTCTGTGTGCTGTGCTGTGTTAATGTGTGACTATAAGAGGCTACCGTGGTTTTCTTTTAAATTCCTTGGTTAGAAAGGGTTACATTCATAAAATTCTCTTGTACCTAGTTAGGGTGGTATGTAGGTTTTGAGTTCTTTCATTGCTTAGGATTTCAGGTGCTAGTGTAAGGTCCTAACATGTAGAATGGCACCAATTCTTTCTGGGTGGGGCTGTTTTAATACAAAAGGCAATTTTAATTCCAAGATGGCTAAGCAACTCTGAGGTACCCTTGAGTAAGGTACCGTCCCCACACACTGCTCCCCACTGTGTTCCTGGCTGGCCGCTGCTTCAATTAGTGAATGGGTTAAATACAGAGGAAGAATTTCACACTGTTCACACTGTGCTGTGGCGTGTTCACGTATGACAGAATAATCACTTTCACTTCACTTAAGCCATTTATTTAAGGCCTTCATTGGTTAGGACTGCAAATCAGCACCTGAAGTCCTAACCTCAATTCCTACATGTCACCAAACACCAGAAAAAACTGTGTTTTAAGAATGTAACCCTATTTCCAACCAAATAAACTAAAAACACACACAGCTTTTTTTTCTCGTAAAATTATTAGGGCACCATGGTTTGATTCACCAAAATAACTGGAAATGGTGCAATCAACCAATCACATTTAGGACCAATTCTGTGGGTGGACTATCACTCTAAAAAACTGAGGGTAAACACTGATCAAAAATGACTCATATTTCATTATTATATCATATACTGCATAGCGGTGCATGTATTGTCATGTTGTTGACTCAATCCATACCGAGAAACGATCTGGAGATGAAAGACATGGTAATAGGAGGTGTAAACAAGCTCTAAGGAGATTTGCTAGTCTTCTGAGGGCAATGGTGCGATAATGCGTAATGAACGACGCCTCTTGCAGCCCAGGCTCTAAACAATACTACAATCCTACAGCAATGACATTATTATCACACTGCCACAGCCATCACCAGCCTGATGAAATTCATCTGCAAACTCTTTGACGAAACGAGAACGTTAAAAAACAATCATTTTAGCTTATACTGTGCATTATATACAAGAAACACTCCATTACAAACACTGCAATATTGGGGTGTGATTTTATTGTAATGAAGTACAACTGTACATCTGTCACAGAGCACCAGACGAGCTGTTTCGATAGTATTGTAGGAATACTGTGGCTAAATAACATACAGTATTATACATGTTAGTTCACAGACAAGTTCACCTCCGGCATCATCTGTCTCTCTTTCCTCGGTCAATTAAAGCTTTCTCAAAGTGGTTTAACGCTTTTGCTTGTGTGAAAAATCTCTCCTATAATATTAGTATGAATTTGGGCTTCCGGGAGGCTCTTTAATGGAATTCCTAACTACAGATTCCTAAAAGCTCAGCATGGAACGCAGTGTCCCTGCTGCAGAGAAGGCGATACTATATGCCTGTAAATGAGGGAGGGAGAGTAAAAAGGGGACTGTCCACTGATGTCAGGCAGTGATGACAAACATAGACTGACAGCCACTGTCAGAGAGCCTGTGGGTCAATGAAGATGTGTAAGACCAAGAAACAACCCGAGAAGGTCAGTGTGTGTGTGTTTGTGTTTGTGTGCATGTGTGTGTGTGTGTGAGAGAGAGAGAGAGAGAGAGAAAAGAGAGAGAGAGACGGAGAGGGGGAGTAGTACTCATTCCTCACACACTGCTTTGGAATTCTCAGTACATCCAAGGAGTTGTCAGTGTCTATTGAAAACTACCACTTGTTTTTTTTTGATAATAATCCATCTTTAAAAATGTCCTACTGATCACTTTCACACCAAGCAAGAGAGCCTGATGCACAAATGCAATTATATGCTTATATATCGAACCTGTTAAAATGAAACCTTGTAACATACTGTTCTTTTTTTAATGCATAGAATTGGAAAACACTAGATACTCTTTAAATTGTGTGTAGGTTTCACATTTAAAGCAGCAGCTGAAATGGTTTATAATTAATAAATGAATAATCAATAGGTCACTTAAATATGAATACATTTGATAGTGTGTTTAACTTTTTTCCCTTCTATAATGCTGTCGGTTGGGAGAAATAAGGTCCTTGCAACTATATTATATCAATACACAGTGATACATTTTTAGCACATTCATAGATATGAATGCATAAGAAAACCTTTCATCTCCAAAACGCTAAGTTTACAGAAAAGAAAAAACATTGTTTGTATATAATGGAAGCTTTTTAAAAAATATTTTGACAATTAATCTAGACACCATTTACACACCATTTTACAAACATAACATTTTTGTTTGTGTATGTAAAATTCATACAAGCTTATGTGAGAGCTGGTTGGTGTTGATTTCATCTCTCACCGAAGCAAACTAAATGCTAACTGCGCCCCCCTTTGGAGAATGGTCAGACTGTTAAATACGGCTTTATAATGACCTGCAGACCCTTATTATCATTCAAACTAGAAACTAAAATCAATTCATCGAGCACATAAATCTTAATCGATCCTTATTTTTTATGAAGTTGTCAATTTAACTGAGTAATTATGACAGCTCTAGAAAAAACATAAACCCAAAAAGGTTTTATTCTGAGAGTGACAATGTACCGCACTCAGTGTGGAACAGCAGAACAACAGCAAACACATGAAAACATTATGAGGGCTTCTGCTGAGCTGATCCTTTGAGAGCTTCGCCGTCCAGCTGTACCGAATCCATGAAAACAGCATCAGCGCCGCTCCATGATATTTCTGTATGAACTCAGCTTCGGCATGATTCTGCAAGTGTAATAAAGCACAGAATGGGGCTTTGAGCATGCAAGCATTCATATTCCACTCCTGCGGGAGACACCCCGCAGTCTTTATTCTGTCATCTGACCTTGCCCTGCGGTCTACATATTGTGGCTGCAAGTGGAAACAAAAAAAGACACCAGGGAGGACCAACAACAGACCTGGAAGGGAGGAGAGAGAGACGCTGCTCGGTTTCCACAATTCTGGGCCAAATGTACTTAACTGAGAAGGTAAAGCACAAAATGGGCTTTGATGCGGCTGCACTATGCACTTATAATGTCTGAAATCAACATTTAGTTCACAAAGGCCATCACTAATCACACAAACTGAGAATAGAACCATTTACTTTCTAAGCCTGCAAGGTCCAACAGAGCTGCTAATGCTTGGGACACTTTGCATTGAACCTTCTTGCTGCTGTCAGGTTCTGAAAGCTGATATACAGCTCTGGGAAAAAAAATAAGAGAGCACTGCAGTTTATTTTTAAATCAGCATCTCAATGAGTATGAGAGCTATTCCATGCCAGTGTGTGTTAAATTCCTACAAAAGCACCTCATTCTGCTTTATGAGATACTGATCACCTGAATCACACCTTATTTAATGAGGAAAAGTATAAAAAACACTGCTGGATGGTAAAACACTACTAGAAGTTCCTCAAAGGTAATTATTGCAATTTTATTTAAGAGTGAACAAAATATTTGTTTTGGTTGAATTAATCAAGTTCTGTAAACACTGTCTCTCTTATTATCATTTCTCTTATTTTGATGTTTTGTCATTTTCTGTCAAATTATGTTTTAAAGATTTAAAGGTTTTTCCTTTTTTTTGGTTCTGTTTATGTTCTGGGTTTTGAGGGCCTTTTATTCTGGAGTTTTGTTCCGGTGTCACGTGTTTTATGTCTTCAGCTGTTTTTTGTTCCCGTATTATGTGTTCCACCTGTGTGTGTGTTTGCCCATTGATTTCCCCATGCATTTAAGCCCCGTCTGGTTTAGTTCTCGTTGTCTGTCCATCATCATTTATGAGCATCGTTAATGAGAATCTTTTTGAGTTTCTGTTTACCCTGGTCCTGAAACCCTATCCTTTGTTTTGGCCCACGTGCCTCTGTTCCTTTTTTGCTTAATAAAGTCTCACGTCATGGAATCCTGGTTGCCTGCCTGCTCTTTCCAGGGAAGCTCTCAGTCGTGGGGGAGTAGCCCGCACGTCCGTGACAAAAGAACAATATATTTATTTGGAAATTATGAGAAACATTGTCAGCAAAGCTGTTCAGTTCAATACTTGCACCTATAAAAGATAAAACCTAAAAAAACTGAACATTTTTGCCGTGATCTCTGATTTTTTTCCAGAGCTGTAGTGTTATGTTGGTAATTATTCTTTGAGAATGTGTTCAAGGCTCGTGGCCCTGTCCAGTTCTGACTACTGTCATTTTTAAAGGCCCATAAGCGAACCGAAGTGTCTGATTGGATTGTATAAGTAAAAATATCCAATTATCGTTCCAGTGACGGAGCTTCCAAAGAAAGAAGGTCCTTTGAGATATAAATAGTATGCAACAAATTCCATTAAAAAATAATAAATACATTAGTATATAAATAATATATTAATACATGCTGGGTTTTAACTACTATTTGCGTTTGAACCTGGCAGAAAAGGTTCAGTGCAGCTTGAGTTTTGTATTCTCAAACACATTCCCAAAATGAGTGTTTCATAAACCCCTGATTGTACAAAACTGTGCTCGAAGGCAATCCGGGGATCAGCCTGTTTGTTTAGAGAACCATGAAATACGCTTTATTGTGGGCGAGATTACTAAACTGTCCAATATAAACAAACTGTTTACATAACTGGAGTTTGGCAGGTGTGGTCCTTTACCACACATCCCCTCCAGTGACCCACATACAAGATGCGGTGAGGAAGTAACAGCTGGGAGTGTGGCCTCCAGTAAATGTTCTGGGTGACTGGGCGAGACACATTTGGGCATCATGTATGTTTGGAATGTATGAGAGGGTGAAGCACTGAGGGTCAATGTGTAATACTCCTAAACAGGGCCTACAGTTACACCAGCATTCCTCTACACTTCTTCCTCATTTATGCACATCCTTAACATACGATCTTCATGAAACCTTGTAACATCATTCAGTAGTCAGTAGTCATTTTTCTGTTTGTATTAATTTTTTTAAGCTATTTAAGCAAGTTTAAGTCTTTGAGTTTCTGTTTACTAGCTCCTGTTTACATTTCTGCTTAGAATAGAATAGAATATCTTTATTGTCATTGCAATACACAGGAATGTACACAGGAACGTCATTTCATGAGGAAAAGGCCAATAGCAATAGTGTCAAAAGTTTAAATAACATTAAAATACATTTAAGAATGCTCAAGTAGGGTTTTGTTTAGAATAAAAACAATAATAGTTTGTTATAAGAACTGTATCTTTCTATGGATGAATCTACAGAATGATGATTTATAAACCTTCACACAGATAGTAGAAATAAACTAAATAAGCAGACACATGTGTTTTCATACAGCTGTAGGCAAAGATTTGTGCACCTTTAAATAAATAAATTGTTTTTGGTGATTTTCTACATAAACAGTATACATTCTATATAAAGAAACCACTTCTACAGATTTTTGCTGCACAAATGTTGCACAAAAAACATCAAACTAAATGCTGTTAGCGCAAAAGTTATGGCACAATGTTCCATGACATTCCGTACTGTGCAAAAGTCTTAGAAACTTATGGAAATTGTTTGAAGCTGTTTATATCAGTACTGGGTTTCTTTCTGCCAGCAAAAACCCACATGAACATTAGAACAAAACCAAACAAAGAAGAAAGCAATAAAAAGTATCAATATGTTTTTTCTAAAAAGAAGTTAAAGTTAATAAGCTGGTTAGAAGAACACAGGTTTGGCTCCAGATTACTGCTTGATGCCTCCAGTCATTGTGTGGATTTCTAAAATTCCATAAGCAGCAGATCTCATTTGATCTAATGAAGTAACTGAGTCAAACCAGGAATTTGATGGAGCTACAAGTAATACTGGGCTTCAATGAAAAAAAGAGGTCTGGAAATGGTTAGGAAAACACATTGCCGTGCATAAAACCACTATTTTCTGTATTAATGTCATTAGTATTTATTGCAATAATTCTGTCAACACTAACTTAACCCTAAAATCCAGTAGTAAACAGCTTTTAAGTATCAGTTTCTCAGGTGATTAAGACTTGATTAAGGCACAGTACTGTATTTAATATTCAGATGCATGAAATTTCAGAATTAATTAGGCTGTTAAGATTAGATTTGGCCCTATCATTTAATTAAGAGGCTCTGAGGAGCTTCAATCACATTATACAGCAAAACATCCAGGGATATCAGACACTGTCTGGATGTTTCATTACAAAGAGAGCATAATTAGACTTGGTTCATTATTTTTCGTGGGTGAAACCTTGAGCAAATACTCTCAACATTTCTAACTGCATTTTCTACTGCTTATGATATGTTTCTGCTTAGAATAGAATAGAATATCTTTATTGTCACTGCAATACACAGGAATGTACAGTGCAACAAGATAAGTATAAAATATATTAAACAAATTAACAGCGTGTGATTTCAAGTGGGGGATATATCAGCTGTACTGGAAGAGACCAGTATTTAAAAGAAATGAATAAATAAATTCAGTTCAACAGAAGCAAGTCAATATCAAGAATAAATAATCAAGACACAGTAAACAGTATTGTTTATTGCACTTCACATTGCTCTGTAGTTGCTGAGTTAGTTTTTAGGGCTTTTTTGACCAGGTTTAGAGCCACTAACATTTTTCTGTCTAATTGTGCTATCTTAACCTTAAAACTGTGAATGCAGTGATGCACACTGTGTATAGTGAAAATGTTTTTAAGTATTATGATGTTACAGCCATTGTGATGTTGTATATAAACTTAACTGTCCCCTTTCAATACAGCACTAATGATTTTTGGTCCCCCTTGAATTGAAGTGATCATTTGTCATACATGAACACACCACAGCCCACAGTGTGAACAGCACAAAAATTCAACCTCTGCATTTAACCCATTCACCAAGTGAAGCAGGGGGCAGCCATGAACACGGCGCCCGGGGAGCAGTGCGTGGGGACGGTACCTTGCTCAGGGTACCTCAGAGGCACCTAGCAGTCTTGGGAATCGAACCTGGACTTTCTGTTCGCAGGGCGAATGCCCTAACCACTAGGCCACCAGCTGAATTGACAAGGTCCTTCAGTACCATGAACTGGAACTATGAGCTCTGACTGTATCTATTAGATATGACCACATACCCAAAGCTTTAAATAGACATACAAGGTTTTCTTCGACTTCTCGTCCTCTGGGGCGTTAGTGGTTTCAGCGACATAGATATAGTCTATAAAACACAAATTATGTTTTTATCCACTGATCAGACACTGGAAAGTCCCACTAATCATTAACTTGAACATAAAGCCACTACTGTGTTCACTGGGCCTGAACAAGATATTAGGGAAATATGTGCGGAATCTTTATTGACGTTCTGTTTATAGTAATTTGCTTAGGGTCGTGCTGATTTGTCTGCTCATTAGCAAACCTGACACATTCTTTCCCCGCATAACTCAAGGCTCATGAAAGTTAATTTCTGAAAACGGTGCCTGGGTCAGGTGTAGCCACTCTGGCTGCATGAAGAAGCAGCTCAGACGCTGAGGCGATCGCTGATGCATACCTGAGAAAGTTTGCGCAGTCCGCTTCACACATTTGTATTTATGCTCAGATAATTTGCGAGGCTTCAGCTATGTAAATGGAGGCCGAGTGTGTACAGTACGCCAACCCAGTGTGTTTTTGCATGGCCCATGCTCGTTTCCAAAGATAGCAGCGTGTAATCCGGGTCTTAGAGCCGCAGGAGACCGGGAGACAGACCTCCAACCCTAAAGGCCAAGTGAGTCAGTCATTGGAAACTCGGCGCATGCCAAATGAGGAGATTTACTATGGGACGCTACTTTCTGCCTGCAATAAAAGGGGAGCCAGTGCAGCCTTGCATTTACAGGCCAAGTAAGAAGCTCACTACTCTCCAGGACACATCATCTGTCTTAGAGCTCCATTCAGCTCAATGCAGACTTTCCTCTGGTGTTTAAAGGCGTTCATTAATTATAGTACAAGCCACTCGACTCACAGCTTCCACATAAAACTCTCAGGCTTTGCAAAGTAAGCACAGATTCTGATAAACGTGCAGATACAAATGGGAGAAATGACAGGTTGTGTATCTCTCCATTAGTAAGGACACCCAACATACATTTACTGAAGTACTTAAATCACTTAAATGACATAAAATCAAGAGTCTGATTTTGCCAAATTATTGATAAACAACAATCTGTATCAGTTACTGACAACCAAACCCCCCCCACACACAAACACAGCACCACTTCAGAGCTCTAGCTGTGAGAGAGCAAACGCTTCTAAGCAACCTGATCATGAAAACATTAAAACATTTATTTTAACCACCATCAATACTATTGTAATAATATAATTAATAGAAATATAATATAATGTGTGTTAAAGAATCAAAACCACGACTGAAGTTTCAGGCTTTGGATCAGAACTGACTATGCTCTTGTTTATAAAATGCAAAAAAAAACAACGAATTCTACAAATATCATGGCCATTATCAATAATTGTTGATAAATTGATAATTAGCAATAAATCAGTCAAAGTGATCACCTATCCAACTTTGTATTCTAAATGTAAACCTAAAAAAATTCCGTATATCTGTAGCTGTGTTTCACAAGCACTGCGCTCATTTTGCAGAGACATTGTGGGAGATATTATCCTGAATAGCGGAGCTATGAAATCCAACATTTTTCTTAATGAAAGTTAATTGCCTTGAAATGAGTGTGAAATGAACTACTATTATGTGTCCTCTGTTGGCACTTCAGACGACTCGGTTAAGGTTGATTCTCGTTCACTGCCTAAACCAGACTGGGAAAAACATAGCACAGAGTAGAGATGGATAATAACAACTTTCTCATAATGCAATTCTCATTATAAAACATGGGTCTGGATCTGTTATAATTCATCATAATATTGTAATTAGATTACAGCGGTTAATATTCAGGCCGTTCATCGCTACAGGGCACCTCACTACATTTCCATTCTACATTCATGCATTTGGAAGAAAAGCAGACAAGAACCCATTTAGGACTCTTCATGTTAACTCAGAGTGAATGAATAAATTCTGATTTCAACAAATACAAATGGATAAATGGTGTAAAACAGTCTTCTCTCCTAAGCCCCTCCTTCTGTGGCTTTTCCCCACCCACTTGTGGGCGGAGACTATCCTGAAAGATCCCCCGAGTTTAAAGATCTTGTGTTTTTTCCTATTTGCTTCTTTATTTGCGATTGACCCCAAGTAGCGGTTATTATTATTATTATTATTATTATTATTATTATTATTGTTATAACATTTTTTTAATTGCAATGTCTTTGGTTCTGGGTGACACAGGACCACCAAACAAAGCTCAGCATGACGTCTGACACCTTGAGCATCAACACCAACCCTTCCATATAAGGAGCTGTTACTATATGAAGACAATTTACCAATGGCGCTCTCTAAGGGTTAATAGCATGTTTACAGTGTCTCAGAGGAGGCAAAGACCTCCATACGTTAAAACGGGAGTGATAGTATAGTGAGGAGTGGCAGATTCATTGCCGACTTATCTGCTCCACAGGAACATCTGTTGAACTCTGAGAGGAGCCTGTCTGATGTGGACAGTCTGTAAGCGAACATCAGTCCTGCCCACCTCCATCCAGTTAGAGTGGGCGCTCGCAGGATTAGTGGATCACTCACATCCTACGGCAAACAATGACAAAGAGCCGGCTGCTGGGAAGCCTCCCCCAGCTGCCCACTCCTCGGTTTGCTCATCTATGATGTCAGCTTGACACGCTCATAATTGACTCGAGACATCAAACGAAATGTCCCCCAAGAGATCCAGAAGGACCAGGAGTCCTGACTAAAATCCCAGGGCTTCTTCTTTTAAACCAGGCCCTGTTATTTCACGGCAGGAGACCTCCACAAGCACAACATCCAGACTTCCAGAAGAGTGAGAAAGACCGACAACCACTCAGTTTGGCATTAAGGGTGGGCAATATGGCAATATGAAACAAATTCATAATTCATTTTTACAATAGACCATATGTCACAATACTACATTTTACAAGCAACATTGAGTAATAGTGCAACTCATGAAGAAACTATAGGTTAATTTAACAAAATCTAAAGATAAAACAATGTCACAATGAACTATTATCCAATCAGCTTCTTTTTAGGTGGTTTATGAGGTTTGGACTCCTCATCGTCATTACCCACAGTAAAACCAGGCCCCACACGGCAATCTCACAATGCTAGATTTCACAAGAAAAAATGGGAGGATTATTCTTTTTTCAGCATTTGCAAAAATTTATGAAGGTAAATGGTAGGTAAAATTGAACAAAATCTAACAAAATCAAAATCAAATCTAAATGGTTAAAATAAAATCTGATCCAGGTAGTTACGTAGGCTATTAATGCATTAATACATCAGAGGGATTGGACCCCCCTCATCGGTATCCACAGTATAGCAAGGATTCAAAAAGTTATTGTCATGTGTACATAGTACAATGAAATTCTTCTTAGCAGACTAGGCTAATTCTAAACATAAATTCTATCTGTTCTAACATACTATTAACTAGGTGACTAGAAAGTATACAGTGCTGGTGTAAAGGTAGTGTTGATAGTTATAAACAGTTATAAGTAGCTGTAGTTACTAATATTGTAGTATTAGACATGTGTGTTAAATATAGAATATAAATACATCTCTATTCCACTGAATATTAAACGTTATAAACATGTATTATTGCACATTAAAGCAGTGAAGACTACTGATTAACTAGACAGTTTACTTACAACCTGCCAAGACACACAGTTCTGATCTGATGCAGCATCAGATAAACATGGAAGGTGTACACAGGAAGTGTCTGAATCTTCTAGTCAAGTCAAAACGTACACAAACCTGTGGACTTATCACCTATCACAATGAGAGAACCAGCGACACGTTTAAATGCGACGCCAGCCACTCATATTAGATCCCAAACACCAGCATCCTTCTAATAAAATCATACAGGCCACTATTCTCATGGATTAGTTTCTTTGTTTTCTCCTAAGAGCAAAAGAACAAGCTACTCATTTACACAACTAATACACTAAAACGCCGCTCACATCAGAAATCAAACACTGGAACTGAAACACCAGCATCAACATAAGAGCCATATAGCTTTCTACTTTCCAACTCATGGATTCGTTTATTTGTATCTGTTTTAAAGCATTCAGCTTAACTGTAGTATTTAAGGTTCAACATCTATCTTAGTTTCAAAACTGAAGTGGCAGTGGGTGAGGACAGCTTGGCTGATTACAGTGGCAGTTTTTTGGTTGAAGATTTCATTTGTTAAAGTTATTGTTGGCAGAATGGGTATGTGTTATCAAAATTGTTTCTGCTTTTGTGTGTTTTAAGTCGCTGGTAGAAATCAGAATCAGAAAAATTGGAGAAAACTGCTTATGTTACGAATGCACAGACACACAGAGACAAGAACAACATAAAATATAAATACATATAAAAAACTGTAGAAAACACTCAATATGAGATACACAATGCTCTGTACAATACTAAAAGATATTCAGAAAGTTCATGATTACCTAGAATGTTCATCACATTGTTAGGCTGGAGCTAACTATGGTGTAGTTATGCAGTTACAGACTTGAGCATCCAGCAATACAATATTTGATGTTGTATTAATAGTGCCAAAGTTAAAAAAGAATAAAGATAAATGATAGCCAATAATCCCAGACGTAATCTTCAGTCATTACGACCATCAGTGATTATCAAAACAAATCAAAACTCACTACATCAACAAAACTATAAATGAGTTTAAATCTGTCTTATGATCCATACACTTCAGATTTCATACCAATTATACAGTCATACACAATTTATGAAGATGAAGACAGTGAAGGCAGAGATAAAGATGAAGACAGAGATGAAGAAGATTAAGACAAAGAAAATGCAGATGAATAAGATGAAGATGAAGACAAAGATGATGAAGATGAAGATGAAAATGAAGATGACGAAGATGAAATGAAGACAGATGACAAAAATGAAGGAGACAAAGTAGATAAAGAAGATGAAGTTATAAATACGAAGATGAAGATTGACAAAGAAGATGAAGTTGAAGAAGTCGAAGACAAAGTAGATGAAGACAAAGTAGACGAAAATGAAGAAGATGAAGGAGAAGAACTTGCCACCCCTGCTTGGTACTTTATAAATTTAGAGCCTGCTGTATCACCTTAGTCACATAAGTTTGTAGAGGTGATCCCTCTCCTAAAACAACTTATTTGACAAAGGAAGAAACATCAAAGAATCCAGAACTGCGTCTCTTTGTTTTATTTGTCTGTTTGTTTGCTATATTTTTAAATAAACATATTATTTACTGAATCCTGATCAGACATTTCTAGCTGACATTATAAAAATAGCAAAGACAATGGAGATAGAAATGAAGCGGTCATGAAAGCTGACAAAAAATTCTAAGTGCGGAGGAGCTTAAACGGTTGCCCAAAAAAAACCTCTTTGAATTTCATTCAATCATCCTCCAGGTTAAAAACACTTCTCTTTATGACACGGCGAGACAGTTTCAGTCTTTGAAAAATGTCGAGAAAGTTCAAAAATCTTCCAAGGCTTCCTGAGCTCAAATCTTTCTGAGGTTTATCTTCCAAAATCTTCACCAAAACATCTCTAAACGCATCCAAACATTATTATTTACATGCAGTACCTACTAAGACCATACAGCATTTCTCCTGATTGAGGCCTCTTTCTGAGAAAATGTAGCTGATATGAAATGTTGTATATTACTACATCGGCTGTAAAACTGCTTACATCTGCATCTGGGTGGCAGTGGCCTATTGGGTAAAACACTTGCATGTGAACCTGATGACCACAAAGTCGCAGGTTCAACCCCCCCACACTTTCTACCATTGTCTCCCAGGGCAACTGTCCCTGTAACTAATGATTGTAAGTCGCTCTGAAGAAGAGCATCAGCCAAATGTCCCATTACCTCATACAGTGGTGCAGTAGCAGTGACTAGAAAACCCCTTTCTGATAATGTATCTTGAAGATAGGAACTTTACCACTGCTTTAGGGACAGAATGATACTGTTCAGTAACGTGGCTGGAGAGCTAAGGTTGAAGCAGGCTGCAGAGGGTTTATAGCAACTTCAACGTCCAAGGTTGAGTTGGGAGTGCGAGGACAGGCCCACAAGCAGGCAGTAAAGAACCTCTCCAGATTTTCTGAGAAGGGTAGTCAGTGGCTCTGGCTCAAGAGAAGGAACTCTAGTAGGCTTCAACTGGGCAGATGGCGTTTGGGGTGTAAGCCTGGGATGCTGGGACTCACTGCTGAACTCTCTGAAAACGTTGTGGGCATATCAGCGAAACATTTAGGAAGGGGGGGGCACTTGATAACCCAAAAAAGGCGGCATTATTCAGTTGACCACCCCACAAATCAAAGATCCAGGTCTCAAGTATGCAATTACGGATATAAACATCTAGTCCTATGAAATAGAACTCTGGTCTGTGCTGTAGTGTTTATGCATAACTATAAGAGTGTATTTTTCTTATAATATTAAATCCAAAGCTCTAAACATATGAAATATATAGAAGTAACAAACTAAAGCACTTCCGACCCTTTACCTTACACCTAAACACTGTCATCAGAACTGAATCATTGAATGTTCCCAAAATCTATCAAATTATTTAATGTAAAACTGCTGAATTTTATGTTTTATTTTTTTTTTATGTTTTAAAGTGGGCTGAAGACAGTAAAGAGTGCTTACTGCACTCTTGTTCATTTAGCAGTACTTTAAAAATAAAAGCACGTAATACACTATGTTTGAATTCTTAATGTAATTTTGTGTACAACAATGCGAATAGCATGTGATTAATCACTTCCGCACAATCGTGGAAACCGTAGATATCCTCCACATTCTTTTCTTTTGTGACGCCTGGGCCTCATCCGCCACGCTGGCTGCACAGGCTTTATATATTGTGTATTTCTTCATGCATTTTAGTGATAAATTATTAAGAAAAATATAATTTACTAATGATATAACACACATTCAGCGACATTTCCATATAAAATATAACAATATATTTTTGGCACTGTGGAGAGAAACACGAAGAAAGCGCATCTTGGGATGGTAAAATACCGCTGTACTCAGAGGTGGGAGGTTTGAAAGTAGCCAATTTACCTGCTTATACCAAAGAATGTGGATGTATGTGGATGAATTACAGTCCAGTCTATTCAGGGGCAACATCGGTATTTACATTCTAGCACTGCGGGAGATAATGGTCAATGTAGGTCAATGTAAACTATACAGTAGGAATACGGGTTTCAGGGTAATGTATCAAGCTGAGTTTAAAAAAAAAAGCGTTAAAGTGTTTAAAGTGTTTTTGGAGCATATTTGGGGGCATATTTAGGGTTTACACTATAAAAGATTTTTAGGCATTTTTTTACGACAACACAACTTTGCCTTTTTTACGATATGCGGGTGCTCTTGGAACATAACCCACGCAATAAGCAGGGTTTACTACATACTAGAGGTGGGCATCGATTAATTTTTTAAAATCTAGATTAATCTCATTGTAATCTTGGAATTAATCTAGATTAAATGGCTCATTTGAATTCTGCCGAAGTCACCTTAGCTTGCGTAGTATAGACCCAGCTCCCAACCCAACTGTGAATAGATTAACGGCGATATTTTTTGTATCGCGCGATAAAAGTCTCACATTAACGTAGCACATTAACGCCGATAACGGCCCAGCACTACTGTATACATATATATTCAGCTTGCAGGCCGTGCAGATCACAGTGCTGTTTGTGTGTTTATAGTAGGGAATTAAGTCAATTAGTCGGTCACCAAAGTTGAAGTCAAGTTGACTAGTCGTTTGATGACGTCATCAACACACGAAACGGGAAAACAGGCATCCAACATTGAGCAACTTTTATTAAAATTCTCTGTAAAATTCAACATGACAACTGAACAAAACAAAGGCCAACCCCTTAAATCTTCTGGTAAATTTAAACGTACAACTGAGAGTGGGAACAGTTTAAGCTTCAGCAGGAGGACTCCCAGGGGTGCTAGCGCTAGCCATGTTAGCGAGTGGAGCCGTTTCAGATGCCGAATGCCGGTACTGACGGTACGGTACTGTACTTTAACACCGACTTTAACACAGACTTGCAGGTTGTGCAGGTCTCTGTGCTGTTTGTGTGTCTAGAGTGAAGTATCTCCACACATGTGCTGTGTGACTGTCTTCTCTGCTGTCTTGTTGTGGTCTCATGTTTAGATTCCCCTCGCCCTAACGGTACCGCCCCTTTTATGAAGGGATTATAATAATTGTTTAAAACAAAGGAATGCGTGTCAGCATAAGCCAATCAGAGGCAGCCTATCCCAGCTGCTATGGGCGAAGGCCGGGTACACCCTGGACAGTCGCCAGCATGTTGCAGAGACAGACAACCATTCGCGCTCACATTCACACCTAGGGGCAATTTAGTGTGCTCAGTTGGCCTGTACCCAATGCACGAATGTTTTTGGTGGTGGGAGGAAACCAGAGCAAACCCACGCGGTCACAGGGAGAACATGCAAACTCCACACAGAAAGACCCTGCGCCCAACACGGGATTTGAACCCAGGACCTTCTTGCTTTGAGGCAACAGCGCTACCACGCCACCCTATTATTATTATTATTATTATTATTATTATTATTATTATTATTATTATTATTGACCTAATCGATAGTGTTGATTATTATTCATTAAAGATTGGGCTCATCTGTCAGACCAGAAAGGTCACCCTCACCAGAAGAAAACATTATAATATACAATGCACAACAGCATGAAAAGCCTCTAGTGTTGATATGAAAAGGTGCATATGCATCAGTGGGATTTATTACAGATAAAATCCTCTTCATTTCCTATCTGATCATAATCCTCATGCGTAAAAAAAAACAACAGTGTTCTGCATGGCGGACCTGCTAAGCAACGATTAGTTTATTGCTGCATCCCTAATCCATTGTGTGCTGCCATACCATCTACTCTCATATGCATTTAATAAAAGGCAACCCTCCAATCTCACATCAAGTAGGTGAAAGTATGCTAAAGGCCAAACAGCTGATCACTTTCCATAAATACTGGAAGCCCAGACACAACATGAGGAGATTTATTAGCCCTGCTCTGCTACTGTTATTCCTTGAAGACAAACTGTTAGACATTTGTTCTCCTTATCTCGGACCCTAATCTCCGAACCTGGAGTATCGTTAGCAAATTCTTGGCTTTATCAGCGAGTTTGCCGCTATCTAACAGGACAAACAGTGATAAATTGTATTAATGGCCATAAACAGTCTCTTCTTTATCTTGGTGTACAGAGATGAGGTATGCACCTGGTACATGGATTTCAAAACAGGATTGACTTTACTGAAAGGGCAACAAAGTTTCAGATGCATGGCCCAGCAGGAGGACTATATGTTATAATTACTGTGGTAAATTAAGCCAAAACACACATGAATATAACATGGGTTTTGTCAGGATTAGCCCACTGAAGAACTGCATGGAGCATGAAAAGTACAGACTAGGCCCAAATACAGAGAGTCGGTAAATGACAACATTCTCATTGTGTACAAACATACTTGTATCAGTGGAGGGACAAGGTGGTGCTCTGCATCACCAACATACATTTGTAGTGATCACTCCTCCTTCATTTACATAAACAGGAAACTCAGGAAATAATCTAGATTGTCTCTATAGTCTCCTTATTTCTCCAAAAAAGTTATAATAATATAGCTTTTTAATCTGTTCATATTTTCTAATGTGAGGTCTTTATCTGTGCACCAAATTATAGCGAGTAGTATCAATAAGAGTATTGGTAAGTATCAATATTGGTAACAGTAAAATCCTAATGATACCCGCTCCTAACTTCATTAGCTGCTTTTTCATAATGCAGACAGTTCTGGTCCTAAAATCTGACTGGCTAAACCACGTTTGAAGGTTGAACACAGCTTTGACTGCCACACAATAACTGGACTGTGTACCGAACTGTGAATGAACAAATCTTTGACTGTTATGTTCCTCCTGTAAATCCCTCACATGATATTCATAGTGTAAGAAAAGTGGCCATCACCCCTGTTAATATAGTGCTAACATAACACTGGAAATCACATATGTAAGACAAAAATGGGTTTAAAATTCCTCCACTGCACTGTAGTGATGTTTTCCGTCCGGAGATCATTTCCACGGTGATCAGTCGAGGGCCTGTCTGTTATAACGGGTGATTTCACCTTCTACAAGCTCCGACTTCCTGCACACGCGCCTGCAAAGTTTCACACAGAGTGGTCTGACAGCACGCGGCTGCCTGTTCGGCGGGGGGGACGTTCTGAGGCTCCTGAAAGATAAGCAGTCTCAGTGACTTCACAACAAAAACATGCCAAGCTATGTTATTGCATACGTTGACTCCTAAACACAGATGTTCGTGACGGCACCATGCAGTTGTTTAAATGCTGTTCACACTAACACCAAACTAACAGAGGAGTCCAGACACAGCTGAAGAAGACCTTTGGAGAAGAGGTGGGGGTTAAAATGTTAGAGAGAAAGAGAGAGAGAGAGAGAGACAGAGACAGAGAGATAAAGACACAGAGAGAGAGAGCGAGAGAGAGAGAGAGAGACAGAGACAGAGACAGAGACAGAGAGATAAAGACACAGAGAGAGAGAGCGAGAGAGAGAGAGAGAGAGAGAGAGAGAGAGAAAAAGAAAAAGCGCGATAAAGACACAGAGAGAGAGAGAGAGAGAGAGAGATAGAGAGATAGAAATACAGAGAGAGAGAGAGAGAGAGAGAGAGAGAGAGAGAGAGAGAGACAGAGAGATAAAGACACAGAGAGAGAGAGCGAGAGAGAGAGAGAGAGAGAGAGAGAAAGAGACAGAGTGATAAAGACACAGAGAGAGAGAGAGAGAGAGAGAGAAAGAGACAGAGACAGTGATAGAGACAGAGATAGAGACAGAGAAAGATGGAGACAGAGAGAGAGAGAGTTAAAGACACAGAGAGAGAGGGAGACAGAGACATACAGACAGAGAGAGAGAGGGAGAGGGAGACAGAGAGAGACAGACAGAGAGAGAGAGGGAGACAGAGAGAGACAGACAGAGAGAGGGAGAGAGAAACAGAGACAACCAAACTAATAGCCCTGATGGTATAAGCCGAAACACTAACGTCTTAATTCGTTTAAGATTTTACGGAAGTGAGACTGTCGTAACCCGTATGCAATGTATGAATGGAACAGTGAATATTTACAGGCTTCAAGCCTTTTTAATCCCAGAGAAGCGATTATTTGAACCCTTTCATATAGTGAAAGGCATCACGATTGCAATAAACTGCAGTATAACCTCACCACTAATACTCAGGCCACGTTGTACAATCCTAACTGAAAATAAGGCGCTACAAAGAACCACCTTGGTGGAAATAACCAGAGATATATTTGAATTCCATTAGATTTTTTTAATGAAGAGGTTTTCAGTATGCATTCATAAGTATGGTCTATTTTCTCATGCTAATGTTAACAGGATAGCCCGTGGTGACCCGCTCACATTTATTCCTGATAAGAAATTTTCATTTTTCTTCACAGGACAGACATTCAAACAGCTTGGATCCGATATGAAAGGCAGCATGATTACGGCATAATAATAAAAGTAGTGAGGAACTTTTTCTTCGTTTTGGCTGAATGGTTTACGTCCATTATGTTCAAATAAATGTGGAATGAAAAACTAATAGGTTCGTGTCTCAAAATGTCAATCATACATTACAAAATGACAGTTAAAGTCAATGTGAAGCAAAAACCATAATGCACATTCCTTCAGTACCACACAGGCAATCGAGCAATGGAGCAGTGGAGCATGTGCACCTCCAGTATGTGTTTGATTTTGAAAATGGTCTTCTAGTGGAAACAATGCATACTTTTTCAGGGGATTTTATCAAACCAGTGATCATTTACATTATTTATCAGACGCTTTTATCCAAAGTGACTTCCATTCTCTAACTACAGGGGACAGTCTCCCTGGAGCAACTTGGGGT